>NJDC01015943.1:0-22595 GCA_002245475.1 Calephelis virginiensis
GTGCCTTGTTTGTACCTCTGCCTACCTCTTCGGGGATATGGGCGTGAAGATACTTACTTACATACTTATTTACTTACTTACTTACTTTAATTTAAATGTAACGAGTTTCTTTATTTTCAGTAACATTATACAATGATCGTGCTGAGGGATTTGCAGCGAAGATTTATTATTTTGCTAGAGATCCATTGTGGTATGCCATCGTGTCGAAAATTCTTGAAAACTGCAACAAATATCTTAAAACAATGCCACGAGAAGAATTAATACAATTTGATTAAATAAAAATAGTATGTTACAAGAAAGAAAAGAAAATATTTTACAGTAAATTTAAAGAAAACTACCTGTTTTTCCACATGTGCGTATGTTCACGTTTCTCCATGCACAAAACCTTAACTAAAAAGACAAAAAGCAATACAGTATATATAATTTTTTTTACATTACTGAAAAATTTATTATACTAGGTATATTGTTACGTTTAACATGTTATTAAGTAGGTACAACGTAAAGACATTTTGATCATAGTATTTTTTTTAAATAAAATTAAACGTTCAATTAGTTGGATGTTGTGTGAAGACCTCTTATGTTTTTTTTTATGATATTGGAAGGCAAACAAGTAGACAGATTTCCTGATGGTGAGAAATTCTCGCCGCCTAGAGACACCAAAGGTGGTAATGGTGCGTTGCCAACCTGAGGCCGGGATGTTAAGCCTTGAGCAAAAGCAAGTTTACCGGCTACCTTACCCACCGAACCGGAACACGTCATGACGTTATGGCGGCAGGAATAAGTAAGGCGGTGGTACCAATCCGGGTGAGTCGCTGCGAAACTCTACCACCTAGTCAGATGTCACGGTGTTAGTGAAGGTAAGTCTTTGCTCGTCTTTTACGAGCTGCCTGGCAGGAAGGCAGATGGTTTATTTTTCAAAGGAGACCGGACCAACACGGATCAAACAATAAAGACTATATAGCACACACTTTACACGCTGTCTTTCAAACAACTTATTTTTTGAATGGCTAATTTGTTGCTAGCCGCAAGGTTCTTACAACTTCTCCGGGCTATTTCGGGCCGAGCAGAGTGATCAGCCAGAGACATCATTATTTAAATGAATTGGACTGTACCCTACAATGCCAGTAACAAGGACTGTCTCCCGGGAGACCGGACCTCGACTTGGTGCTGCTTTCTGGTTACTGGGTGAACTTGATGGAGGAGTAGTGGGGGCTCGTCGCTCGGCGTTATGCTCCGGGCGCAAGAGAGGTCTTCGTCACCGAGACCGCCGGCGACGGGGTAGAATGATGTTTTGTGAATTTATGTTCGGGTTGGGAGGTTATTGGGTCCGGAGGATCTGATAACACGTGGCGGGATTTGAAACAACTCATAAAGAATCACAGACACACACACATGGCAGGTGCATAGTTACTCACATATACACACACGCACATTTTCATTTGCTAAAACTTACACACAAAAGTGTTTGCACACAAATTATTACATCTAGTTGTACTTTTACATTAAGTTATTTCCTTTTCGATGTGAACATGGTATTAGTTTTTTTCTGTCCTTATATTAATATTATACTGAGTTATAAAATTTTGTGTTTATTATAAAAAAAAAATTACGCCCGAATTGGTGAACTTCAAATACTTCAAAACCTGGATTATCCCAGGCTTTGAAGTATTTGAACCTTCGACAGATATCAGACTCTATTTTATTTTATGTTATACACAGGTATTTAAGTTTATAGCAGTTTATGTCAAATTTTGTATAAGAGTGAATAAATATATATTTGTATAAGTGGTAAGGAGAAGGAGTAAGTAAGGAGAAGGAGAGAATTAAGGAGTGTATTCAATCAGGCATCGAATTCTTAGGATGCCCGACTCAAATACGATATGTATATGTTGTATCAACATATATGCAAAAAAGCTATGTCTAATACTTTCAAGAATCATATTTTAATAAAAAGTTGTGTATACTCAAAATAATGCAAAATTGTGTATGTTTTGTTTTGTTTACACGTTTTTTACGCTTACACTTGAAAATGGCTCAGCCTTATGACCTTGAGGACCACTGATAAACCATCAAATCTGATCTGTGTTGGCCAATTACGAGTACAAACATACAAAAAAATGTACAATCGAATTGAAAATCCTCTATTTTGCAGTCGATTAAAATGTTGTTTATCTGCAAAAACCGACTTAAATTTCCCAATACATTTTCCCTCTGTTTTCCTACATTAAAACAAAGATATACTGCTTGTGCAATCCTGGTTGCTAAAACATAGCTAATTACGTGCTACATGTCATATTTCACAATCAAATTCTATATAAACAAGGTATAACAAAACGTCAGTATTATTAATAATAATAGTCCAAAATGTGGGTGTTGTTAATATTAGCAATAGTGATAACGAATAGTCTGGCCGAGTATTGTAAGTAAAAAAAATATCCTATTAATATTATAAATGCGAAAGTTTGTAAGTATGGATGTATGGATGTTTGTTACTCTTTCACGCTCGAATGGCTGAACGGATTTGTCTGAAATTTGGAAGACAGATAGATTGTGACCTGGATTAACATATAGGCTATTTTTAATCCCGATCGCACACCGGGTTTCTGTGAAAACGCGGGCGAAGCCGCAGGTAGCAGCTAGTATTGACATAAACCCCGGCAAATGTAGTAGTATTTATCTAAAAATTTACTTTGCGTTTTAGTAAAAAACATAGACTGAAATACTCAAGGTTGTAGTTTTTTAATGATATTTGAAGGCAAACAAGCGGACGGATTTCCTGATGGTAAAAAATTCACGCCGCCTAGAGACACCAAAGATGGTAATGGTGCGGTGCCAACCTAAGGCCGGGATATTAAGCCCCGAGCAAAAGTAAGTTTACCGGCTACCTTGCCCTCCGAACTGGAACACGTAATGACGTTATAGCGGCAGGAATAGGTGAGGCGGTGGTAACAATCCGAATGAGCTAGTAGGATGTCACGGTGTTAGTGACGGTACCTAAGCCTATGCTCGCCTTTTACGAGTTGCCTGGCAGGAAGCAGATGATCTATTCTGATATGATAAACTTTCGCACTAATAAATTTATAAAATGCCCAAATTAAAATTAGATGCAAAAGATTATAATACCGTTGCTTAATATTTAGCAGATATGAGAACTTGGGATTAATTGTTCCTCATACCAATCTCATATAAGTATGTTGTTTTATTCATGTTTAAATGATTGTGTACATATTTTTAAATGAGTAAAAAAGACAAGTCCGCTGAGTTTCTTTCCTCAGATTCCGGTCCGGTGGTAGATTTTAGTATTAAAAATTAGTAATTATATAGATTGAAAATGTCATACATCAAAATCGTTTCCCTGAAATTCTGACTAAATGTAGATGGCGTTCACCGTTAGAGTCGTTGACTAACACCCATAATACTAGCATATGCTAGTTTGCTTACTTTGGGGTTAGATTCAATTTGTGTAACTTGTCCAGGGATATTTATTTATTATACAGACTCGGTCCATGTGAAATAAACTAATTTATTATTCTTGAAAATGGTTAAACTGATTATAATTAACTTTATTATTAAAATAGATGACACATTCAAAAAAAAGTATACAGGTAACCCACTTGCATTTAGTCATTTTGGCGTGGTTAATATTTAATGAATTGTCATCTCTGTGGTGTAGTATTGGTTATATGCCTCGGGTTCGATTTCCTAGTTCATCAACTCAAAATGTGTTGTTTTTAATTTTCTATCATTAGCATTGTTGTATTTTGGGGCTTATTACCTTCGCCTAGTCATGGGTGCACCGGTTGTCCCACTGCTTATCACTTCGGGGATACGGGCTTAAAGATACAGTTACAGAACAAGAGATAAGAACTTTATCAAGCGAGCAAAGCCGCGGGTAAGTTAGGAATTTTTTTATTTGGTCTTTTTGAAACGCTTTTTTAAATGTCTTTAGTATCTACGTATCAATGCAGCGAATTCCGTGAACGTGTTTTTCATTCACTTTTAAAGGTTGTATTGAATAATTAAACACACTTATCAAAAGCTGAGGACTACATAGTCATTAAAAAAAAGTTAGACAATATCAGAATCTTCAGGATTCGGCGCCAAACTCAAAATATTACTGTTTATAGCTTGCACTGCGTTAATGGTTCAAGTTGCGTAAAAATCATATGTATTTAATATTTTCCATCGTCGGCGCTTGGTAAAACTTACAAGTGTTCATATTTTGAAATGAAGAAACACTGTGCTGTTTTAGGTATCACTCGTAATTCATTATTTTAAAAATAGCCTACTGGTTTCGTTTATAACAACATTATCAGTGCTAAAACTTAAACTTTAAGTAAGTTTAACTTTAAGTACACTTTGAGTAAGTTTAAGTTTTATCCCTCATATTCTGTTTCAAGTGAATCCGGTAGGCTATTTATAAAATTATAAATAACTATTAGTGTAACGTAAAACAGAGTGTTTCTTCATTTAAAAATATGAAAATCATCTATTATGAAATTGTTTCCATTTACAATTTCCGTAAAAAAGTAAGCGATTGCGATAGATATAGCTGAAATTGATAAAATGTTTTATTACCCATTTTTTATACTTAAAAAATATTTTCTAGTTCATAGTTCAGTTAGATATAAGATCGTCTTCTTTTTAAATTATTTGGAAAGTAGTTTTTACTATTTAAAAATGCACTTTGTCTATAGACCCAAAAGTACTGCCTATTCATCAATACCTAAAAGGGGTAAAAACCTAAAACGGAGATGTTAAAAAGTCTTGGTGAAAGAGGTTAAAAGGCGTTCTGAATCAACATGTGGTGTATCTTAAATAAACAATTTCTGGACAAATCACCCAAATTAAATCTAACCCAAAGTAATCAAAACATATGTTAAAATAATACCAGAGTACATTAAAAAAAACTTTCACACCTAGAAATGCTGACATCGAATTGTTTAATACAAAAACTTCTGCCCCTGTGGGAAACCAAACTCGAGTCTCGCAGTTGGTCGGTGGTGTTGCGCGTGTACGTTGACTCCTCAACCAAAGAGGTGGTCCAATCAAACAATGTTTCCAGCATTTTTTTTTGTATGATAACGGAAGGCAAACAAGCAGACGGATTTCCTGATGGTAAGAAATTCACGTCGAATAGAGACACCAAAGGTGGTAATGCCAACCTGAGGTCGGGATGTTAGGCCTCGAGCAAAAGTAAGTTTAACGGCTACCTTATCCTCCGAATCGGAACACGTCAAGGGCAAGCGTTAGACGTTTTGGTGGCAGGAATAGGTAAGGCGGTAATACAAATCCGGGCTAGCCGCTGCGAAACTCTACTCCCTAGTAGGATGTCACGGTGTTAGTGGCGGTAAGCTTATTTATTTGAAAGTAACTTTTTTTCAGGTCCGAAGACACCTTGCTCGAAAGACGATCAAAAATGCTTAGAGATCCTGGGCAATGGAATCCTGTATGATATTATTAAAGGAATACCATCACTGGGCATCGAACCATCAGACCCATTAACTATTGAAACTCTAAACGCAGAATTTTCTATAGTCAGCTACAAATCGTCAAACAATACAATTTACGGATTGAGAAAAATCAGAATGTCAGATATCTTGTAAGTAATAAAGTAAATTAATAAATACTGTCCATCGTAGGGAAGTGATGACCCCATCGCCTGTTAGTAAAATTACTAATTTAAATACTAGATTATTATTCTAGGGCTGTCAGTTAAAACTAGATAGTAGAGGACTATCCGGCATCTCATCTGGATGATACCTTGCCTGTTCTTGGAGCCATAATAACAAATCTTGTGATTGTTTTATTCTGGTTTGGAAGTTGCAGTAGCCAGGACCTTTACCCAAGACCAAGTAGTCTTACTCTGTGGTTTAAGCAAGTTGTGCCGGCGATTATCCGATGCAGTTTAGGCGTTGAGGGATATCATTTGCCAGTATTTGGTCAGTTGTTGTACATTTTTAATATCATACAATTAGTCTGCTTGACTTTTAGTTAAGTCACCCTAAATCTAACCTAACACGAATCTACCTCAAGATAGGCAAATTGGGTAATAGGTTAACATATGTTATGAGTGTTAGTCAACGACATTAATTCATATAAATACTTAAATATATACCAGAATGTTAAAGCCCATCTCCAGGCAAGAATTCAATGGTTGAGCCGATCTCTCATATAAATAATTAGTCACTTACCAGAATTCTTCTTTCCTTTTCTTGTGCAGTGGAAATATTTATATGTGGGAAGTAATGTGAGATTGAACCTTCCCTACCACGCTGTCTGTCGATGTTTGAAACGCCTGGTCCGTCATCCACGCTGGTTCCCGAATTCTTGAATAAATGAATGTAACACACAAGCACTACAATTCACATTAGGCTTTGCCCGAAGCAATTGTTAGTTAATAATTAATTTATATGTCGTACAATTCCGGTTAATTCACTTATCACGCCACCGACAGCAATATGTTCACAAGATCACCACAGTCATCGATTGACTTTGATTAATTTTACATAAAAAGGGCCAATTCAATAACAATTACAGATGGCACGACGCCGTTTCATTTCACGCTGTACGAGTATATAGATTAAATTCCGATAAAAACCATTTACAAAGCGGCCATGACAGACGTCGAGAACGTAAGAGCTTCCTTTATGGACAGTTACTTTACTCTTTTTTTTCTTTCTTTAGGTTTTGGCCTTCACGTTAGTATTTAGCCATTAGTCAAGTAGAAATTTGCATAAAATTTTATATCAATTTCAATTAATTTTAATAAGTCATCAGTCATAAGTCGTCAGGAAGTCATGTCAGGCTCTTGGGTAAAGCGTTAGCCTTTTTACACAAGCTCATGAATGAGATTTGGCGGTAACGAGGAAATACACGATACGCTAATTTCTTAATGATTATTTCATTTTTGCACTTTCACTGAACAAAATTGTACAAAATGTCACCAAAATTGACTAATTTCACTCAATATCTTTTCTCTCGATGGCGCCAAAACTCTACTTTACTCTTTGGTAAGAGCAGAGTCTAGACAATCACAGATTAGATATGAATGGCGTTTGACAGAAGGGCTTTAGCTTTTTCCAGTGCCAAGGGGCAAATACCGAACACAGAATATATTTAATAAATGCTCTGGGGGCTGATTATGTAAAATAGAAAAGTGTACGTCATATCGCTGTCAAATGACGTGTTTTGCTATTTCCAGTGACCAACAGAAATACAATAGAGGTAGCAAACACAAATGACGTCATTTGATGTACGATTTTCCATTTTGAGTTGGCAACTGAGTTACATAATCAGCATCTTGTCCCACATATCCAGACACTTAAATGTTCGTCACATAAATACCTGCCCCCGTCAGTCAACTCGTGGTCGTTTTACTTAAATCAGGCGTTGATTTGCGGAAATCCATTTTAACAAATGAATAGTGAACCCTTATTTTGCAAATTCCGCGTAAGCAGTGTACTGTAGTGGCGAGAAGTCTTCCAAATGACACAGAATGTGACGAGCCTTACTAACGTTCCCACCACCCGTCACCGTGACCAGTGTGTTGAGTGTGACACCCGTATTCAAGAAGTTTACTTGGCTAAGTAATGAAAAACGCTGCGCGAAGTGTGACATTTAACTACGCGTTTCTTACGTCAAACAATCCAATTCATGAACAATACTTATGTAGTTCAATATCTATATAATATAACCCTGCTGATTTATGAGCTATGTATGAGATACATCACTTATATAGCCCTGATGATGCTTGTATAGCGAATGCAAATAAAAAATAAAAATATGTTGTGGAAAGTACAAGCGTTTTGTAAATAAATTGTATCAAGAATGGGATTTCACCAAGCACCGACGATAAAAAGTTTAAGGTCTGTTTTTTCTTAGGATTCCAATTTGGTAAACAATAATGGCGGAAAAGTGACATTAGGAAGCCGTAGACAATCAATAGGATTGGGAATTATCAAAATACCGAATGAACAAGAATGACATACTACCGTAAATGAATGATATTTATTGGTCACTACTAGTATAGTAATTTAGTAAATAATAGTGCTATATTCATAGTAGTAATATTATACAAGGAAAAGTGTGCTTGTTTATCTTTCTTTCTTGCCAAAACAAAATGGATAGTGTATATTCGGTAAGAAAATAATGAAAGTGGTGAGTGACATAATTTTTTTGGGAAAACTGGTAATAAAAAACACGTTTAAAATCTGATCCACTGTGGGCTGGCGGTTTGGCGTCGGACTTAGCTTCTTGAGGTCCCGAGTTCGATCCCCGGTTCGGGCGACAGGGAAAAAGTGGAAAGTGTGTGTTTTGAGTTTTCTAATGGAAATGGCGGTGCCCGGGATTGGACGTGTGCCCGGTTGGCGCTGGTTGTTGTAGTTGTTATTTTATTAGATAAGTAAATGTCACATTACAAAAATATTACGAAAAGTTTTTTACAAACTTAATAGTCACTAAGCATTGTTTATAGACAAGTTAAAAACTGACCGAAACCTTACTTTAATTTAATGTGTTAAAATGGTAAATCCGAAACAGATTTTAGTGTTAAACGTTCTGCTTAGAGTGAAAGAATACTTTGAACCATTCATGTTGAATTTAATGAATATGATTGGTGTGAAACTTCAATGTTTTTCTATGATGTGCGGTTTGTTTACATAAAAGGGAATTTAAAAAAAACAGACTATATAAGTTTCCATTTGTTTTTATGAAACATCTTGTTTTTCATTTTGAATCTTATTTTTAATGAATAATTAAAGCACCATTTAATAAATATAAATAAAGAAATTCTTCTACTTATTAAAACTATTCCATTACAAAAAAAAAAACACAAGTCAGTCACAAAGTAAACACCAGTCAGTAGCAAAACCAAATGAGGTTAAAAATCCTAACACTTTAACACTCGTAATATACAGGGACAAATGACAACAAATGATCTAAAACACCTGACTACTCCTTAGAATCGATTACTTGAAGTCGATATATTATTTTGTTTTTTAAAAAACTGTTATATTATTTTCTGTTAATCAGCAGATAATATCAAATAGATTGCAAAATTATAAATATTTTCTTACATAAATTCTCAATTTTAAGACATTTATCTCGAAAAAAGATCCAGTCAATAAAAACTGATTATGATTTTAATTATTTCTTGGAGTCGATTGCTTCAAACCGATTGAAAGACTTTATTTCGCAAAAAAGTTGCCTTCCACAAAACAACATTTTAAGATTTAAATTGCTTATAAAAATAATTACAAGTTATTTATTTTAATTTCAAAACTGTTTGTCATTGCAAAAAAATTATTCAATTTACCATTCAAATGCCCTATCCATGTCTATAAATTTCATAGACAATCTAAAGTTCTATATGTCAAGTTGATATTGTGATACTTATCTGTGCAAATAGATTTCAATTTCTAATATATTTTTGCATATATTTTATGTGTTTAATTGATGAATTCGAAACAGATTCCAGTGTTAAACACACCGCAACTAAGTTTTGAATATGTAAAACCAATAACATTTAGTTCAGTGCGTAAGATTAATGTGTAACTTTGATGTTTTTTTATCAAGTGGTGTTTGTTTACCAAATTGAACTCCTAAGGAAAAACAAACTTTAGAAACTATCAGTTCTAAGTATTGTTCGTGAATCGTATGGCTTGACCTAAGAAACGCATAGCTGAATGTCGTACTTCACACAGCATTTTTTCATTACTTAGCCAAGTAAGCTTCTTGAATACAGGTTTGAGTATCGCACTACTTTACTACCGCGTTTGCGTTTGAACGATCCAAATGTAAGGAACAATTTAGTTGTTGCGTCTATCCGCTAGAGGCGCTGACAATAGCTCTATACATTTAGGTCACTAAACGTAAACGCGATAGTAAAGTAAATTATTTCAAATTCATAAATTGTCACGTCTTTCACATGTGACAAACCTACCTAAAGTTCGCACCACCCAAAATAAAGGGTTAAATGGAGTTTAATAAGGAAAAGTACAAGAGTTCACTTTTTTTTATGATATTGGAAGGCAAACAAGCAGACGGATTTCCTGATGGTAAGAAATTCACGCCGCCTAGAGATACCAAAGGTGGTAATGGTGCGTTGCCAACCTGAGGCTGGGATGTTAAGCCTCAAGCAAAAATAAGTTTACCGGCTACCTTACCCTCCAAATCGGAACACGTCATGACGTTAAGGCGGCAGGAATAGGTAAGGCGGTGGTACGTTTCCGGGTGAGTCGCTGCGAAACTCTACCACCTAGTCAGATGTCACGGTGCTAGTGACGGTTAGCCTATGCTCGCCTTTACGAGCTGCCTGGCAGGAAGGCAGATGGTCTATTCTGCAAAGGAACCCGGACCAACACGGGGAAACTTTAAAAGTATGTGTTAAAATTATTTTATTTATCCCGTCGGTGGCAGCCATTTTTGTGAAAATTATGTAGATTTCTACATTTCTTGAAGTACATAGACAAGTATATTTCTATTTAACTGTCATAGCTCAAGCATACAATCATTAGCTTAGATATTGTTGGGTTAGTTTCAATGAGTGTACTTTGTCCAGGCATACATAATATATACTAGTGGTCGTCCAGTGGCCGAAATTCGACCATAGTACATTTTAATTATAAGTTATTCAATATAAATTAATAAATATAACGTTGAAAGGTTATTAATGTTCTGTTGGAAATTATCTTTTTGATAAAAACGCCATCCTTAATTATGAAGACAAATTACTTTGTGTCCAAACATTTTGAATATAGTTTGTTCGCCACCTATCTTTTATCGTTATCAATATTTTTGTATGTGTGTTAAATATATAGTATGGAATAGTAGTATGTGTAATGTATTATTTATTGATTTAATACAGTTTTTAAGCATTATTATTTAAAAATATTAACATTCTACACTTCCCCTACTCCTAATATCAATACGTTTAAAAATATGGTTAAACGTCACTTTCTACGTTCAATATGACTCGATTAAAGTTAATCTGTTTAATTTTTTTTCCTTTATTTAAAATAATTTTATTCCAATTGATATTGCATGTGTTATATTTCTTTTTTGTGTATTAAGAGCCCCATCACATAAAATTTATTTTATTATGTCTCCATAACATAAGGTTGCCTGGAAGAGACCGCTGTTTTGGCGATAAGGCCCCCTTTGTGTATCACTTAGTTTTTAAGTTTCTTTTAATACATTTATTTTTTATGTATTTTGGTGCACAATAAAGAGATATTCTATTCTATAAACTATAAGTGTGCCAAATTTCAAACTCCTCCGTCTAAAATGGCGTCTGAAGTTTTGGCTTCACGTATTAATATCATGAATATTACCCAAAACAATTGAAAGCGGGTTTGTATAAAAAACTCAAATGTTTTTATAAGAGAGAAAAAGCCTTTAAAATGAGAGTAACGTTCAATAATATCATTGTCTATTGCAGGATAAGTGATGATTTTGGAATGATTTCATTCACACTGGTCAGTCCATCAATCTCAATTTTGAATTGAAGGGTTATATGATTAATATCCCTATTAATGGAAACGGAACCGCTAAGACTAACTATGGTATATACTTATTTTTGTATTTTTAAAGATCTACGCCCTTGGCCGAGGTGGGTAGAGGGGGTTATGGAGGGGGGTTATCAATAGAAAGTACACTAACCTACGTCTGCGGTAACTCTACCTCTCCCTCGCAAATACAAACGCATGCGGTTTATTTTGTTGAAGATACCGCGTTTGCTTTAACACAAATTAGATATTAACTTGGACTGGACGAACTAGAAGAAAAAGAACTTACCACCTGCTCATAATTTTTCCCGCGTTGGTTCGGGCCCTCTGTGCGTAAATACTCTGACAGCTGCTTGGTAGCTCGTAAGAATCAATTAAAGGTTAAATGGGTTATTACCAACAAAACCCTTGAGGGTAGTGTCTTGCAGCAACTTGCCCGAATAGGGATCCACTACCCTACTAAATCCTGTTGCCATAATGACAGTGTCATGTTCTGGTAAGGAAGAAATGGTATTATTTTTTGAGCTTAATATCCAGGCCACAAGACTCTGTAGATCTCTCTACAATTTCTACGGTGTCTGTAGGCCAAGGTTGTATCTTACCATCAAGATTAAAAAGAAGTAGTAAAAAAATCAAGAGACTCGAGTGCGTCTTCGATGTCTTATCACGTAAAAATCGCACTCTTTAATTAAGGTCACTGTGTTAGTGACACATAAACGATAAAGTTTTATTGCAGGTCTATAAAACATTGTAACGTATGCTCAGCTAAGTCTGGTGAACGGTTGTGATGGGAAAACATACATGCAGGTTGGAAACTTTTCTCTGGATATAGAAGATAAAGGAAGATTTTCGGGGAAATTCCTCGATATATTCGATGATGATAAAGAACAGTGTAAGTTTTTTTAATTCCTTACTCAGCGTTAGCGACATTTGGAGGAAAGTAAGCCTTAGAACTTACGGAGCGTTTTTGTCGCGCTTTTGTATGCAAAAAGTAAGAGCGCATTTCATAACTCCTTTTACACCCGCAGCACCCGCGGTTGTTTGCGGTTCCCGCGGCAGCGGTCGCCCGCGTAGGATCATACAAGTTTGCGAGCGATGCTTTCAACCGCAACGGCTATGTGACCGCACAAATTAGCGGTCTCGTGAGTTTTAAAATAAAACCGCAGTTTCGCGACCGCCGCGGACGTCGGTAAAAACCGCTTCGTAAGTTCTTAGTCTTAGTACTTACGTACTACAAGTCACGTACGAAAAAGGGTCGCGGCGACGCGCTTGAGTGCGTTTCCGCATCTTGCTAGTGCTATAGGAAATGTTGTCCTAGATGGACGAGTCTGACGTCGTTGGTAATTGCGCATGGCTATAAGATGATGCACTCTCTCAACTACTGTTTCTATCTCTTAGCGATTGGTTGAGCATTAAATATGTTAGAAATAACTGATTCTGATTCACCGCCTCATTGGTCAAGTGGCTAGCGTATACGCCTAACTACACCATACAACGCTCGGCTCGGGTTTGAATAGACAGGGTCAGGCATTTATGTAATGAATATTTAGACGTTTGCATTTCTGGGTCTGGGTGTTATTTAATTTATGTATATTTATTGGATATTTAAGTATTGCTATGTATTAGAATCATTGACTAACACCCAGGCTTATTCGCTGACCTTACATTAAAAAAAGATATATATGAATGTAATGTATACAATTTGATGGCAGTCCATCCAAATCAATAAACATTTTGATATTTTTTTGCAATTTGCAATTGCAATTTATCTCTTTTAATCAAGATTTACAAAATGTTAGACTGTCATAGTTTATACACACATAGAACGTAAAGAAATGAAGGGGATAATATTCGATATTTAAAGTAGTTACTTTGCTCTCTATCTATATCTATATCGCCTCTGTGGTCTTGCGGTCCGGGTGTTGGACTTGACTGCATTAGGTCCCGGGTTCGAATCCCGGGTTCGAACAAAAAGAAAATTGGATTTTTACAATTTTCTAATAAACAAAAATGTTGGTGGGGATTGGAAATGTGCTCGGTTGGCGATAGGCTGGCCACCTATCACATTGTGGGGATATGGGCGTGAAGATACTGCTTTAAATAAGAAAGTAATAAAGTTCTTAAGATAACTTTATTAAGTATGCTAAGCCAAGTTGGAATATTATGTATAAACTTTAATTAAATTTCCTTATCCTAAGTTCATTTTAAATTCAATCAAGCTGTGTTTTCTAACTTAGGCACTGAAAGTGATTTTTAAATAGTTATTACCATCAAAAGTGTATAACATTGTAAACCGAGATCGCCTACAATGATTTACTTATTCCTTCCTACATAACATCATTGCTCATCATTGTCCTGGTTACAGGTTGTACTTGTCCCGGCAGTTATTTTAGATTGTAGATCAACTTATTTCCTACCAGGCACTACGAAGAGACTAACTTAGTTTTTCTCATTACCAAAAACCATTACCATTAAATTACCATTACCATTACCATTAAAGTACCATTGATCATGACTTAGTGAGAGAGTTTTGTAGAAAAACACCAGTTTTGGAACACCTTCCGTTTTTTTCTGTCGCCACACTGTCAGTGATCGATACTCAAAAGTATAACGTTGCCTGTTTGAAAAGTAACAACCCAGCAACGCACCAATAACATTGATTTCTTCAGAAAATCATCATCTCATAAAAATGAGAGCAGGTTCTTAAATAATTTTAGAATGATACACTTGCCTATACCGTTTAAGAACTTCAACAATCAATTAAAAGTGGCCATTGTTGGGCCTTAGGCTAGAAGCGACGCCATTTGCAATACCAAATAATCTATTTCCTGTATTTAATGATGACATCTCTGTTACTTTACTTGCTTAAAACTAACCATTGCTCGCAGCTACGTTCATATTCACTTATAGTACTACTATTTAAATTATGCGCTTCAGCTTTACACTTTTTAGTCTTTTTACACTTTATACTTTTATTTTTAAATTGGCTGACCTAATCTAAATTTTAACGAAATGATTAAATATGTAGTAACAACTCTAGATATCTTTAAAATACATTCGAATTTCCGAGGCTTGACGAATATAGCCGAAGCGCGTAATTTAAATAGTACTACCATACTTTCTTCATGTTTTCTTTGAAAGATTACAAACATACATGTCTTTACGTTGGTAAGTTCCTTACGGCGTAGGCAGAGAGAATTGGGTAACAAATGTCACGTTCCCTGCAAACCTGCCTGGCTTCGTCTACATCCAATAGCCTTTTCATACAAATACGCCAGATTCGGATACTCTTGACACCATCCTTGGATAAGACCTGAGCGATTTCATTGTAAAATGTCACACTATATCTTTCCGGGTACCTATATCCGTCCATATTCGCATATATATCTTCTTTGTCAATTTTTCATCTGTCATTCTTTCCACATGACCGAACCAATAGAGCAAGCTCTTACTCGTTTTAACACCAACACATTCTTTCAATCCCACTCTTATTCAGATCTCACAGTTACGAATGCGGCCAGCAAACGTTAGACCATAGACTTTCCGTAGCACTCTCATTTCAACAGCAACACTAAATAGTATAAAACAAAGACGTTTCTCTGTCCCTATGTCCCTTTGTATGCTTAAATCTTTGAAACTACGAAGATTTTGATGAGGTTTTTTTAATAGATAAAATGATTGAAGATGAAGGTATGATGTATATTTAATAATCGTGCGAAGCCGGGGCGGGCCGCTACTTTATAATACTCTCATGCTTCGCTTTTTTTGAAACTTTGCTTTTGTGAAATTGGTTCAACTGACACATATTTGTCTACTTGGAATGTATAAATGAAATACATTAACAAATATCGAAGAGAAATCGAGTATTATAATTAGTCTATCCATTTATTTAACTTTTGACAGCTATCAAATCCATAAAGGCAAAATAATTTAGGCACTCTTTTTTCCATTATTTTTTTATTGTGATAATGTTTTCTATTAACTGCAGTCAAAAGTATAATAAATGGTTGGACACAGTATAGGTGTGCTTATCTTCTTAGGAGATCTGATTCAGTAAAACCTGTCAGGCTACACGTATTGTCAAAAGATTACATCAAGGTCTAAAACTAAAGTTATTTAATGAAATTTTTGAATGAGACTCGGGTTTGATCACCAAACAAATGTGGGGAATCTGTTTGGTGATTAAACATCAACATCTACATAATATTACTAAGTGTTAGATATAGATATTTCTGAGTCTACATGCATATTAAACTTATTACATTGGTCGAAATTCGACCATTTTATTATTTTAATATCTTGTTGATAAGAACGCCATCTTCATTTCTAAAGACCAACAACTTTGTTTCTTGAATAGTTAGTACGCCATCTGTGATTTTTTATCGTCGACATCAATATTTTGTTTGTGTGTGTCAAATGCTTGGTAGTGTAGGTAATTCGCCTCTGTGGTCTAGCGGTTCAGTTGTCGGACTTGTCTGTATGAGGTCCCGGGTTCGATTCCTGGGTCGAGCAACAAAAAGAAAATTGGATTTTTCCAATTTTCTTACAAAACAACGTTGCTCGGGATTGGATACGTGCCCGGTTGGCGATGGGTTTGCCACCTATCACATTATGGGATTTAGTGTCTTCGGTTAGTCGTGGGTTGTGTCTCTGCTAACCTCTTCAGGATTATGGGCGTGAAGATACTTAATTTAATTTGTTGGTTAGGTTCAATTTGTGTAGTGTATCCAGGAAAATTTATTAACATATATTTTTTACTGTATTCGTCTGTTTGTTTACTATAAAACTTAAATTTTGGACGTAGAAAAATTTAAACTACTTAACACATTTAAAATATATTTTTTTCAGTGAAAAAATTCAATGATTTCGTTGAATCAAACTGCAAGAAGCTGTCCTTCTTCCTGAGGGATATATTGTGGTATCCTATTATGTCTATACTATTACAGAATCTCAACAAATATTTTGCAGCAGTACCTAAAGATCAATTAATAGTTTGAAGTATTAAAAATCTTTTGAAAACGCATTTCTTGTTTATTTTAATGAACTCTGTTCACTCCGAGGTCCAATGGTTTCATAAAGCTGATGCACAAATATTGCCGTTTGCGAGACTACTATTTTAGATAGCGATCTATCAATCATCCGTCAGCTTGTTTTCTTTGCAACTTCCTAGATAAATGAAAAAAACCTATACCTTTTCCCCGTGTTGGTCCGGGCTCTTTTGCAGAATAGACCATCTGCCTTCCTGTGAGGCAGCTCGTAAAAGGCGAGCACAGGTTGACCGTCACTAACACCATGACTTGTGACTAGGTGGCAGAGTTATGCAGCGGCTCGGCCGGATTGGTACCACCGCCTTACTTATTACTGCAGCCATAAAATCAATACTTACCGTTGAATTGTTCCGGTTCGGAGGATAAGGTAACCGGTAAACCTACTTTTGCTAGAGGCCTAACATCCCAGCCTCAGGTTGGCAACGCACCATTACTACCTTTGGTACCTCTAGGCGGCGTGAATTTCTTACCATCAGGAAATCCGTCTGCTTCTTTGCCTTTCAATATCATAAAAAAATGCCGTTTGCGACACCAATAGATATATCAATCATCCATCTGCTTGTTTTCTTTGCAACCTCATGGATAAATAAAAGAAATCTATACTTTTTTCCCTGTATTGATCCGGGCTCCTTTGCAGAATAAATCATCTGCCTTCCTACAGGTAGCTCGTAAAAGGCGAGCATAAGCTTACCGTCACTAACACCGTGACATCTGACTAGGTTTTCTGTCGAGTTTTGCAGTGACTCGACGGTACCACCGCCTTACCTATTCCTGCCACTATAACTTCAGTGCTTACCTTTGAAGTGATCCAGTTCAGAGGATAAGGTAGCCAGTAACTTACTTTTGCTCGATGCCTAACATCTCGGCCTCAGGGTGGCAACGCACTATCATCACCTTTGGTATCTTTAGGCGGCATTAATTTCTTACCATTAAATCCGTCTGCGTGTTTGCTTTCCAATATCATAATAAGTTTTTCTAGATTTTCTATTAAATATTGCCCTAAATGGTAATATTGAAGGGTTAACATTTTCAATTATAATACGGGATACTCACGATATGTTTTTATTTTATTTGTCGATATTTCGGACATATACAACTAGCATATGCAATTGCAAAGACGGGGCTACTTGGACTTAAGTCTTTAAAATTAGTGGACAGGACTGCGGCTGTGAGCTGTTACTTTTGACACGAGGGTCTATGTACTGACAGATGAACCTGTCATCTCTTCGTCTAATTTTTCTTTTTGTAACGTCCTTGTCACTATCATTTCTGGGTAATATATCGCGACACAAACTACGTCCGTACCTTTACGGCACTTTTAGTATATTTAGCCCGGCACCGACCAACAATTGGATCTTCCCTATTGATAAATAAAAATATATCGTAACATAGCATAGTGTATAGGGCACACTTAAAGTTTTGCACTTCTAGGTAATCGGAACTATTTGAATTTCGAATGTTAGGTACATTTTTAAAATGTTGCAACCTTCTCCTAACGAAAAAAAAAACAATTGGTGGGAAATAATTTGTCAATTGTTTTTTATCACACATCGAATTTCTACGAACGCAAGGAAAATGGAATTAAGTCGAAAAGTTTTAAGAATTGTCTTTCTCCGCAAGACTGTGCCGCTCGTCTTCAAAATGCATTTGGGAGAGAAGTACCTTGTTTGAGCACCGGAAGGCAAACAAGCAGACGGATTTCCTGATGGTAAGGAATTCACGCCGCCTAGAGACACCAAAGTTGGTAATGGTGCTTTGCCTACCTGAGGCCAAACAGGCCTCGAGCAAAAGTAAGTTTATCGGCTACCTTATCCTCCAAACCGGAACACGTTACCGACAAGCGCTGACATTATGGCGGCAAGAACAGGTAAAGCGGTGGCACCAATCCGGGTGAGTCGCTGCGAAACTCTACCACCTAGTAGAATATGTCATGGTGCTAGTGACGGTAAGCCTATGCTCGCCTTTTATGAGCTACCAGGAAAGCAGATGGTCTATTCTGCAAAGAAGCCCGGAGCAACGCTGAGAAAACGTAATCACATAAAAAATAACGTGATTAAATTAATAAAAGTTTTTAAACTTAAATATCGCGGCACTTTTTAATAGAACTTAAAACATACAGAAAAAACCGTTTGACGTTGTAAAATCAGTAAATGACTACATGTGTCAGACCTTATTCATATTGTATTATATTATACTATGTTTATAAGCCTGTTTTAATAATTTAATGTGACGTCATCGCAATAGAAGACGACCGCTGAATGTGCATCTCCTCTTGCAACGCAGCCACGGGACCTGACTCGGCGCAACGTGCGTCAGGTCACTTAACTAAGCGCGGCTTGATTGTTAAATTAGTTGAACTAGCTGAACCGGTAAACTTCGTACTACCCGTTTAATTTGTATGGAAAAAATAAGGCTTTCTAGCAAATCTAAATCGTGATATACAATATGTACAATTTCACTTATTAAAATGATAAATTTCGTAGGTAAGACATTGAGGTGTGGAGTGCTTAAATATTCTGAGTAAATTAAATAAAAAAACGTATCTTAACATTAAAAACCTTTGGTCTCATTTTTGGAACGAAGTTCCATATTGCGCGTTGTGAATGGGGGCTAGACGGAAAAAATTCTTACGAAAATGCTGTCACGACACGTTTTGCTCTGTGGTCTAGCGGTTCAGTAGTTGGACTTGACTGCATGAGGTCCCGGGTTCGAATCCCGGGTCGGACATTTTTTTCCGTTTTCTATTTTTTTCCATTATCGTTTTCATTTTTTTTATTTCATTATTTTTTTTATATTTTTATTTTTTTTTATTTCATGTTTCTCTGTCTGTCTCTCTCTATAAGAGAGATAGAGATAGAGATTACTAGAGATTGATAGAGATTGAAGAGAGAGAGGGGGCGAGAGAACTTCGTTCCATCCGGGTGTGCCTTGACACCTCTCAACTTTTTTTCTATTAATGTGTTAACACTTTCTAAAGTAACACCTGTTTTACATATCCTACTTATATTATAAATGCGAAAGTTTGTATGTTTGCTTGTTACTCTTTCACGCAAAAACTAGTTTTTATCCCGAAAAAATGTTCCTCTGGGACCATTAACAACAACAGCTTGTTATATTGTACCATCAGTTACAAAAGTCTGGATGTGTGTGTTCAAGCTATCAACTAAACTATAAGTTCTAAACGTCTTGGCATAAATTCATGCGACTCCGTATCCTTAGTAACTACTTTTTTTAATTTAGCTAGTCAGGAGAAGAAATGGTGAAATGTTTGTATTTCGTATAGAAAACTATTAAAAGTTTAATCAATTTCGATACTAAAGCTCCTCAAAATCACCACATCTGTTTTGACTTAAAAACAAAAACATTTTATTTTTGAATGTGAATAACAATTGTGTACATTCTAATAGTAAAAACAAATTAACAATTTAAGTACTGTATGACTGACCAGATCCAGGGGGCTGATTATGTATCTCAGTTGCCAACTCAAATTGGAAAAGTGTACATCAAATGACGTCATTTGTAGGATTTTAAACTTAAATCGTCGCGAATTAATAACATTTTTAATTATTTATACGGGATACTCACGATCTCTTTTTATTTTATTTGTCGATATTTCGGCCTAGTTGCATAGACCGTGGTCACGACGGGACTGTGAGTGAGTATCCCGTATAAATAATTAAAGACGTCATTTGTGTTTGCTATCTCTATTGTATTTCTGTTGGTCACTGGAGATAGCAAATATAAAACACGTCATTTGACAGCTATTTGATGTACACTTTTCCCTTTTAGTTGGGAACTGAGATACGTAATCGGCCCCCAGGTCTAGCAATAAGATGTGACAGTTCTACGATATCGTAATCCTCAACCCGGGGAGGAGTTTATGGTGTATGTGTTCTAGTACTGTTAATTAAGGTGTAGCAATTCGACGATTCCTATTAAGTCACACTGGTACCCTAATGAACAAAGTCTGTTAAGGTTTCATTATGGTACAGCCTATTTTCCAATAGTAGGTATACTCATTTTTAGTCTGTTTTAGTTGTTATATAAATTATTGCTTAAAATGACGTTTGTTGTATGGGTCACGGGAAGCCGCTGGATACATGTTGATGATGATGTTATACCTTATAATAAAAGAGTAACGAATTGCCATTTTTGAGTGACCCGACAATACGATACTTTTTGCATATTGTGTACTCAATACCTAGCACAGTGCTAGTACACATACCACTTGATTACACCAGCTAAGCTTTGGATTCCAAATTGAAAAACACAAAATGTGTTTAAAATATTTACGGAACACCTATTTGGTTTTTCCGCAAGGAAATATTTCAAATGTATGTTGCGGGCCTTACCCTTTCAAAAGTCAGCCATCTTGAAATGTAAGAAAAGTAATAAAATATTCAATATGGCGGGTAAGTGGAACTTTTTTCATTACGATCGAGCTGAGCTGCACTCGGACGTGAAAACTAAATTTGACGGGTTAAGTAAGAATTTATTGATTACGTTCAGATCAAATTTAACTAAACAGTTAAAAACGGCTTATTTGATGCCAGAATGTGATTATTCTATAGCTCGCTAGTTGGATGAAGGGATGTGATGACCCCATTGTTTAACCTTCTATTGGTGACATGCGGTCTCACGGACCGCTCAGTGTCAGTGAAACGTAGTTTTACCCCTTTTTCCGCACTTCCCCTGCCTGAGTCTCTCAGTAGCTTCGAGTTTAGTTGCGCCTGCGACGTAAAGGAGTATAGTCACGTCAGCGGAGCCCAAATAGGTAAGTTAGATCGATTTAAATTTCGGCAGCGGCCTGTAAGACCGCATGTCACCTGTTACGAGATTTTTTTCACTTCTGAAGCGCAACTGAGTTAGTATCTTTTTTGCAATTTCTGCTTAAAATGGATTGCTCCAAGTCTTTAAGAAAGAAACGTAAGTTAACGGAGAGAGAAAATGTGCGACCAAGTACATAAAAACAGTGTACGTCTGTTGAAGATGTTGGTTTTAGTAGGAAAATTGAAGATTGGCTGCGCAACGAAGACTCTAGTGATTCGGAAGCTGAAGATGTCCTCGATAAATATTCAGAAAACACGAAAAACTTGTGCTACTTGCCCTCCCAAATTAAAACGTAAATCAAATTATAAATGTTCTTCTTGTGAAAATCATGTTTGTCTACAATGTGCAAAACAACTACTTATGCCCTAGTTGTCTGTAAAATTATGAAACTTCAACCATAGTCATTTTTTATTTTTTTATCTTTAGAAGAGATTTTTGTTTATTTTGAGTTGATTCATGTTTCGATTTTATAAAAAAAGTTAAAATTTTCAAAAGTGTGTTGATTATTGATATTTTAATGGTAATTTTTAAGTTGAAGTCTTATTTTGTGATTACAGAGTATAAGTAAGTTATGATGAAAATATACCTAATAAAAATTCAAGGTAAAACATAAAAAACTACTTTTATTTATTCTTTGACATCTTATTAAACCCTACGTAATCACTGAAGTAAGCTAACATAAATAATTTTAATATTATTAGCAAAATACGGCAGCGGCCTGTCAGACCGCACGTCACTAGTTATGTTATGTAAATAACATGTCACCACAAGGTTAAAATCAACTACAGTTATATAAATTTCTGGGTTATTTCGAGAGTACATTTAAACTTGATGGTTGAGTTTAACTATGACTTTTCGAATTAATGGTCGTGTTGCAGATTGAAAGAGTATTTTTTGTATTTCTAGAACAAAAGCCTAAGCTAATTACTTTTCTGTTCTATCATCAATGTACAAATTTTTTAAAGTGTGTCAAATATGAAGATACAGAAAACAACATAAGAAGCTGTTATCTAATTACTAGGTAATTATTTCTTTTCAATGAGAAACTTGTTCGCTTGCTTTTTTAAATATCTATTGTTAAAATCTCTGAAAACAAATAGACACCAATAGCAAAAAAACTTCATTGGTAGTTAAGCAGGGCAAGTCGCTTGCGTAGGATCTATTGCCTTACCTACTTCTATCGCCATAATGAGTCTGTTCCTGTCAAATT
>NJDC01015944.1:0-32684 GCA_002245475.1 Calephelis virginiensis
GACAACAATCTAAAAATGGAGTTTAAATGAGCTGTAACAATATTGACATACCTATTGTGTGTAACTGAACATTGGCTCGAAAGCCATGAGCTCATGTTCAACCTCATTCAGCAAAACAACAATGATACATGGTGGTGGTCCTTAATTATTTTTATTAAAATATTAAATTTAAAGAACGTAGAGATATAGTGAGTGAGCCTTTCTTATTGTTCGACTTATCGCGATTCTTTGTAAGTATCTACTGCGTTTGAGCAATTTATTGCTATTAGTGTATATAAAGTATAAACTATAAACCCCCTTGTACACCTTATGATGAATTTGAATTTAGAATGGAAAAGCTCTTGTTAAAGCCATTAATTCAAGGACCAATGTTATCATCTGTGGAAACTTAAATGTAAACATATTAGAATCTTCAACGCAATCACTAAAGTTTTTAAATCTCTTTAGATCATACAACTTGCACAACATTTTCTTTGAGTTCACTAGGGCAACAGCTACAAGTGCCACTTGACACTTGTATTGATAATACATACATATTCATAAATATGGCACCTACTGTTATTTCAATTTTATTATTAATGAGAGAGATTCAGATTATTGTAGACTATTAATAACACTGCCAAGAATAATTTAAAAAGTTAAAAAAATACATTGTTTTTGTTCCTGTTAATGTAAATCGATTTATTAAAAATGAAACCGAAGGTCGATGAGACCGAAGCTTTATGGCAATTTTCCTATAAAGTGTTGATATGTTTATCCATAGTACAATTTGTTTCGCGTAATCGAATTTGGTAATATCTATTTCTTGCTTTAGTTTACGTTATGAGTTAACTTTTTAATGAATTGTAAATACGCAAAACAAAACAGTAATCAATTGGCTTTAAACGCATTCACGTGCACGTTTTCTCGTAGTTTTTGTAAACACTTTTAATTAAAACTTTGTAAATTATACTTCTACGTAATGTTATTTATAATCGACTCTGTGGTCTAGCGGTTCAGTGGTTGGACTTGACTGCATGAAGTCCCGGGTTCGAATCCCCGGTCGGGCAACTAAAGAAAATTGGATTTTTCCAAGATGCTTTTTATTTTATAATCTGTTAAAAAATCGAGTGACTATTTGAACTATATTTATTTAATACATCCGCCTAACGTAAGCTCTTATTACTGTTGCGTAGTAAAATGCTTTATTTAAGGTATTTTTATTTTTTAAGCATCTTATAAACGGTGGAGGTTATCTATTCGTCGAATTTTTTTTTGTTTATTGCGCGATTGACCAATAACGAATAGATAATATTATATTCTATTATCAAAGGGAGCTCATGATATAGAGGTGGTCCCATATAAATTTGATCAAGATCCAATAAGTACCTAGTGTCTGAGTAAATGCATATTTTAGTGTAGGTACTTGATAACGTGAAAATGAAGTTGGGGTCGATTTTTTGCAGTTTTTCAAGCAGGTCAGGGGGCCTACCATAA
Source organism: Calephelis virginiensis (assembly GCA_002245475.1). Taxonomy (NCBI): domain Eukaryota; kingdom Metazoa; phylum Arthropoda; class Insecta; order Lepidoptera; family Riodinidae; genus Calephelis; species Calephelis virginiensis. The sequence continues at coordinate 1,477 of NJDC01015944.1, forward strand.
GCCCTTAAAACAGGAATGTTGTAATACTACATCGACTTTTCGTGCTATGACGTCTCTAAATAATCTTGTTCTAGGATAGTTTTATAATACTGTTAGATGTCAGTTTTGTGACGTATCATTCATTCAATTCGTACCATAACGTCAATTGTGACAGCTAGTAGTAATGTTTTATGTCATAATTAGCGATCTTAAAAAGTTAATATTCATTAGCGGATTTAATATTGTTTGACAAATTGCCATTAAAAAAATCGAAAATGAAACATAAAATTGTTATTGTGATTTTTTGCAGTTTTTCAAGGTGCTGTCACTACGTAGTACAAAACAAAGTCGCTTCCTTTGTCCCTACATCCCTACGCAACGGATTTCGATGCGGTTTTTTTAAATAGATAAAGTTATTGAAGAGGAAGGTTTATATGTATATTTCATAACCGTGCGAAGCCGGGGCGGGCCGCTATTATAATTATAGTTGACAATTTTTAAGTATTTTGTTAAAGGTATCGATATAAGATTGTTTGGTTGAAAAATAAGTATTTCAATGTTTCTATAAAAATATTTATCTCAACTAATTAACCACCAGAGTTTAGAAGTGAGCAGCAAAGATCAATTGCTTGGACCAAATCCAAGTCTAGTGTAGTCTTATCAAAATATTTATCTATATACAAATATGTAGACAATGATATGCAAGAAATCAACCACTTAAAACATATTGAAACAGATGTTCCTATTAATATTTTTATATTATGTTTAGTTTAGTCGCCTTTGTGGTATAGCGGTTCAGGTGTTGGATTTGAAAGCATGAGGTCCCGGGTTCAAATCCCGGGTCGGGCAACAAAAATAAAATTTCGTTTTTCCGATTTTCTAATAAAGAGATGTTGCTCGAGATTGGATATGCGCCCGGTTGGCGATAGGCTTGCCACCTATCACATTATGGAACTTAGCGTCTTCGGCTAGTCGTGGGTGCCTTAGTTGTGGCTCTGTCTACCTCTTCGGGGATATGGGCGTAAATATACTTTTTTTAAGCTATTAAAAGTTTGGTTCTATAGTAGCGACAAATTAAAGCAACTTTAAGTACATGATGGTACACAAATTAGGCAATATTTTTTATGATACTGGAAGGCAAACTAGCAAACGGATTTGCTGATAGTAAGAATTTCACGCCCGCCGCCTAGAGCAACCCAAGGTGGTAATAATGCGTTGCCAACCTGAAGCTAAGATGTAAGGCCTCCAGCAAAGGTAAATTTACCAGCTATCTTGCCCTCCGAACCAGAACACGTCAACAGCAAGCACCGACGTTATGGCGGCTGGAATAGGTATGACAAGATTTATCAAATAGTTGTCTAATGACAAGTGCTTGGAAGATCCAGCTATACTTAGTATAAAATATAGTAAACTTGCTAAAGTAAGCAAAAAAAGTATCTTCACGCCGTATCCCAGAGGCAAAACAAGGGCACCCACAACTACCAGAAGACACTAAGTCCCACAATGTGATAGTTGGTAAGCCTATCGACAACCGGACATATATCCCATCCCTGGCAATGTTATTTTTGTTAAAAAATTTTAAACATTTTTCTTTTTCTTTATTTTATGTTGCCCGAGCCGGGTACCGAACCTCTCCAACTGATCTCATTAAGTCTAGCCCAACAACGGACCGCTTGACGACAGAGGTGATGACTATAAAAGTGCGAATTATTTTCATTTCCCTGCGCAAGCGCAAAATTTTAATTTATGTTACACAAATTAGGGTTTGTAACCAGATTATTAAATTAGAAAGCGATTCTCATACCAAAAAATCACGATAGTTAGTCACTACTCATTGTAAATAGTAAACATTAATTACGAAACTCATGTAAACTAGCCATTACACATGTGCACATTAAAACACTATTACGATTGTTTTTTGTTACATAAATTACACTTGTCTCGTCACTTGTAGATCGGAGATACGGCGCAGTTATTGTTACGAAACTAGGCTATTCAGCCAAAGAAAGTCTTAACTTTGAGAGGAATGATGAACAATTATTATCCTTATTGCGCAGATCATAGAGGATTATAAACAAATTTATTGTTATGAACCACTTTGAGAATGCCACTGCTTGTTCCCTACTTCTGACATGTTACGGTCTAGAGGATAAAGATCCGCTCCCAAGGTAAACATTCATATTCAACCCGTAAGATACTTAGCTTATGGTTAGTTAAACTTTTGGCAAAGGCTAAGACCTAATAACAGCTTCTACAAAAAAATAATATCGGGCTTCATTAAAACAATTTAAGCTGTCTAGAAAGTATCTGGGACAAGGTGTTAGGGGCGTGGAGGCCAAAAGAGAAGTTGCCAGACAATGATGGTAATTCTGCTGGGCACAAGTTAAAGTTATTTTAGATGCATGCTTTATAGTTTTCCAATGAAACAAAAACAAGAGAGAGGACATTTTAGGTTGACATTCCTCTGGTCAAAGATCTTTGTCCAAGCTTTGAACATTTTTTTTGACATACGCCCATTCCAGTCATCTGGGGGCACGGGAGTGCCCCCGCCAAGACGAGCCAAGCGAAGCGCAAGCGCAAGGGCACTACCTACCTTTTCTCGAAGCGGTTCGTCGTATTTTTGAACCTTCATAACTTGAGTTTAGGTTATACCAGATAAACAAAATTTTCGGGATATGATGGCAGTGGTAGACTTAATAAACCTCTAAAGTTTCAATTGCATAGCTCTTATACTTTAGATTTTATTGATATCTAAAATACCCCGATTTCGTCACTCACTCACTCACTGACTAATGATCAACAAAATTCTTAAGGTATTTTTTGCTATTCGTCATAGGTGCTTGAGCTTTAAAATCTATTCAATCTTTTACACTATTTCCGTGCGGCCGACTGGCCAGTTAAGTTCACGGTTTTCACGCCTACGAGGTTATAGCGGGAAAACTCTGCTACGCGCTACGAACTACGCGGTACAAGCTATGGCTGTAGTATTTCCCCGTAACTTGAGTGTAAATTAGGGCTTATCGATTTAGGGCTGGGCATGTAGGGTTAAAAACTTGGCTTCACACGAGATCTGATTACTCGTTGACAGTGCGAGCTATATGGTCTCGTCTTGGCAACATTTAACATGGAATGTTTTTGTGGGATTCAATTTGTTTGAATTAGTCTAATATGTATTTTTAATTTACAGCCAGTTTGACCAGTGTTGCCGTCTTTTTGTGCTTATTTGGCGTTTTCTATAGTTATTTAGCAATAAATTATTGCACGAAGTATTTCATTTTTTAAAGGTAAAATGTTCGATTAAAAAACGTTCTCTGAAATATATCTGTAATCAGATGTATATGTTATGTTCGCAAGAAAAATTTGTTTAGTACGCTATCATAAATATTTTTTTTAATATGGTAGCTGTTTTCACGGCTATGGACTTTCTGGAACTTTCCAGTACACATTCGCAAACGTGTGGATGTCGCCGTTTTGGATCACAAGCGTTTGTATAGGTTTGTAGATTGCGGCAAACGGATGTCGTGTGGATCTAGCTTAACATGTCCGTTCCTTCGTCAGTAAAAATATAGATATTTGTTTATCTCTGCTTTACGTCTAGGCCACGGGGACCGGCGGTGTGAATGGCGATGCGTCTGGCGAAGCGACAATTTGCGCGGCACAGTTTGTAAGCCTTAGCCACTGGCAGTCGCGTTCGCCGCCGCGACAAGTGAGGAAGTCCCATAGTGAAATGTCTTTTTTTTATGATATTGGAAGGTAAACAAGCAGACATATAATGCACAAATATTTTGTACAAGTAAATAAGACGGACGTCCAGCTGTTTGTAACATTTGGCTTAACATCTTTTTTATTTAATTATTTATTATAGGTACACAATTTATGAAATAAGACGTGGACAGTGATAAACGGAAATGCACAAAAGGTGGGTTTTTATTAAAAGAAAAACAAAATGAGAAGAGAGAAAACAAAAGTAAACGACAAATTTGGCAAAGAAGATGTGAATGATTTTTTTTATGATAATGGAAGGCAAACAAGCAGACGGATTCCCTGATGGTAAGAAATTCACGCCGCCTAGAGCAGCCTTTCCCAAAGTGGGCGATAACGCCCCCTTGTGGGAGCTGGAAGCCTAGAGGTATAAATCTTGAAAAAAAATGTTTTTTTTTAAACTAGGCGCAACAAATATGTTATTGAGGTTATTGACAAGAAAAAACGAGGGGGGGGGGCGCTACAAAACAACTGATTTTCAAAGTGGGCGTTACATGAAATAAGTTTGGGAACCTCTGGCCTAGAGACACCAAAGGTGATAATGTTGCGTTGCCAACCTTAGGCCGGGATGTTAGGCCTCGAGCAAAAGTAAGTTTACCGGCTGCCTTACCCTCCGAACCGGAAAACGTCAACGGCAAGCATAGGACGTTATGGTGACAGGAATAGGTAAGGCCATGGTACCAATCCGGACGAGTCGCTGCGAAACTCTACCACCTAGTAAATTTTAAATTTGTCTTGAAATTCTTAAACGGGCTTCTTTATAAATAATTTAGCGCAGTAAAGCTGCAAAAACCGACTCCAACTATTTCATTGGGTATCACGTTGCGGTTTGAAGATTCTTCTTTAGAAGGATAGCAAATGGTTCCGAAATGGTCCCACATACATTTTATCAACATTTTACTACCTAGTAGCTTTTTAGTTATGCTTAATAATTTTTCACTACTACCACCAGTCGGATCATGATAAATTAACATAGGACCACCTCAGAATTATGATCTATCTTTCTAAAAAAGAAAACCATTAAAATCGGTTGGCTATTGACGAAGTAATCACGTAACAAATATACTTACAAAAATAATTAAAAAACTTGCAGTGGAATTGAGACTCTTCTCCTTTTTCTTGAGTTGGTTAAAAAGTTGTATTTATTTACTAACTTTTTTGGAATAATATGTAAGTACCTAGGCTCTTTAAAATTTTAAAACAAAAAACTAAAATTTTGAAAAGCGACGGTTAAAACGTAATTGAACAAGGATAAGATTCAAAATCTTCGACCTCCAGCACTTAAGATTTTAAACAAAAACCGAATTCTAATTGGTTCATTTAGTTTAGGAGCTACGTTGCCATAAAAAACATACCTACATACACACATATGCGTCATGCGCACAAACACACATACGTTTTGCGTCGAAGTTTAAAAATTAAAATTATCTTCACGCTCATATCCCCGAAGAGGTAAGCAGTGGCACAACCAGGGCACCCACGATTAGCCGAAGACACTAAGTCCCACAATGTGATAGGTGGCATGCCTATCGCCAACCTTTCATTTCCAATCCCGAGCAACATTTTTTGTTTTTTAGAAAATTGGAAAAACCCAATTTTCTTTTTGTTGCCCGACCCGGGATTCCGACCCGGGACCTCATGCAGTCAAGTCCAACAACTGTACCGCTAGACCACAGAGGCGGAAATATTACAAATCATATTAGTTTATCCAGGATTCTTAATTCCCAAATGCAACTTGTATGAAATCTGCTTGTTTACCTTCTAATATTACAACGTCTAAATTGATCGAAGGCTTTTAACATTCATTAACAATTTCGTATGAAGTTTTTTCATCGATTTTTATGGCGACGTAATTCACAAAAACGAAGGCTTTTATTAACTGACCTTGGACCATTCATAACTAATAATTCATGAAGAGTAATATATGTACAAAATTACAAATCTAATTTAAAGTAATTTTCTTGTTTCTCCGTGTTGTTACCGGTCTCCTTTGTAGAATAGACCATAAGTCCTCCTGTCAGGTATCTCGGAACAGCAAAGGTTAAATGGGTAATTACCAACAAGGGTACTGGTGGCAGAGCGTGGTACAGCAACTTAGGCCTCACCTATTCCTGCCACCATAATGACAATGTCACGTTCCGGTTCGTAGGATAGCTTAACCGGTAGACTTGCAAAATTGGCCTATCACAGCGGCGCACCTATAACTTCGTTGGTATCTATGAGCTATGGTCATGTTTTGTATCAGGAAAGCCGTGTGCTTGTTCGCTATTTTGTCACATATAAAATTCATACATTAGGCTACGACCTTGGATTTAAAATACCTTGGTGCTTCAAATAATGGAATACGTTATGACAACGACGAGTTCGTTAAGCAATAGCAATAATTGGCTTGGTGAGTATATAGTTCTCAAAAGCGGAACAAAATTTCAGTTTTTTATAAGGAAAAATGACAGTGGCGAGCATGGATTTTAGAATGGCACGCACAGAAATAGCGGTGGTACAACATAGTAATATGAGTCACTGCACTAGCAGAAAAAATCAGTAACTCGATTTACAATTTAATGATTTACAACCAGCGACTACAAACATTTCAAACGACAACTTTGTTACAGCTAGAACATGTATACAACTCAAAATGTGCTTTTTTTCTATAAAAAAAAAAACACTGTCTGTAACTGAATAGTGCCCGATTTGCGATAGGCTATAATTACTAATTCGATTTAAAATTCGTAGATTTTATACATTCGTTATACAAAAGGTAGAAAAGCTGAAGTATAAAAAAATTATCTTCACGCCCATATCCAGAGACAGAGGCACGTACGATTCTACGGACGGGCGATAGCTGGCCACCCGTTGGCCGCGGGAATCGCAAACAACCGCGGGCGCTGCGGGTGTAAAACGCGTCGTGATATGGGTTCTTACTTTTTGCATATGAATCTATATTCTACAGAACCTCCGGGCCCGCATCCACCTTGGACGTGGGTGAACCGCTCCCTGAGTTCTTAAACTAAGTATTTCGCTTCAGGCTCTTTTGTTTTTATCTTTTTTAGCTCTACTGAAGAGCAAAATTTATGCATATATTATGTCAAAGCAGGGTTCTATTCGACCATGCATTAGATGCACCCATTATTTTTAATGGACATTAATCACAATATGCTTCTATCATACATTCTCCATTACTTCATTTGCAAACTTCATAAAACTGATGACACCAACTTAGAATCATGATCTACCTTTCCCAAAAATAATCATCAAAATCGGTCCGTTATTGGCCAACTAATCGCGTAACAAGTGTGCAAAACAATAAAAAATATACAGTCGAATTGATAACCTTGCCTTTCTTATTTCATTACCAGCCCGCCATTTGATTTTTCCTAAAGCTAGCTAATGGTTCCAAGGTTTTTCATATTAGTTTTATTTAAATGTGACTAGTGATTTTTGGATTATACTAATTACTAACGCCAATTTTTTTTACTTTTTAAATGTAATTTCATTTAATTGCTAGAATTCGTAACTTGTGACTTCTGTAGTCTACAACACTGTACAAAAACCGACTAAAACTATTTCACCTTGCGATTTGATATTTCTTTTTTCGATGAATAGCCGATGGTTCCGAAATGGTCCCACATACGTTTTATCAACATCTGTGTGGTTTTTGAGTTCCTTCTACTTCCTTAAGAATACCCAAACTTTTCACTTTTCTTACCACCTCGGAGTCATGACCAGTAATTCTAAAAATACATTAAAAACGGTTGGCTTTTGACTGAGTAACAGACAAACAAAAAATAAAAAACAAACATTCAGTCAAATTGAGGACCTCCTCCTTTTTTTAGAGTCGGTTAGAAAGTCATCATTTATGAATTGTAGATTTTTTTAATTTAAGAAGACTAAAAAAAAATCAAGTATTGGCATAAAGTACCTTGATTTACACTTTTGAATAGGTACTTAGATATTTTATCAGCCGCTCACTATTTTAGTCGCCAAAGTAACATGGCGGCCATGCAATTTTAGCAATTAATAATTTTCAAGTAAGTGTACATAGACTAACTAACTCGGCAAACATTATTTTGCAATATAAATGAAATGTTTCTAGAGTAGTAAATTACATCGCTAACCAAAACAGTGGTTAATAATGGAAAGATTTGCATCATTGGCCTATCACCCCGGCCGCAGGACAGCGACATACCCACAATTTCTAAGGTGTCTATAGAAGCCGTGTGCTTGTTCGGTGCTTTTTGCAATAAAAAAAGTAAGGAGTTTTGGCGCCATCGTGAATGATTACTAAATAAAATTTTCACAATTATTTAATTTAGTGTAAATTATGAGTAAAATTAGTTAATTTAGGTGGCATTTAGTTTAATTTTGTTCAGTGAAAGTGCACAAATGAAGTAATCATGAAGAAATTAGTGTATCGTGAATTTCCTCGCTGCCGCCAAATCTCCCAAACTGATCTTGTGTAAAATGACCACCGTTTCTAAATAGTGACTAATGACTATATAAGAATAATTAACACGGAAGACATGTGACTAATGAATGTATAAGAAATAATTAATACGGAAGACGTGGCAGCGTGGCCTAAAGGTCTTAGCCGGCCCCAGAAAGGGGCAAATTAACTTAAAAAAAAAGAAAAAAAATAGGTCTTTTAGGTTTGGGACTTATATAATGCCAACTAACAAAACACATAGTTTAAAAGAGAAAATGTCATTCAAAATAGTTGACGTCCTAACATACATCAAATATCTAAGAAACGGTTAAGCTGTTTAGGAGTTCCGATACTTTTATATCTCTTAGACACCTAATATAGGTACCTTAATTTTATTAATACACATTAATTTTACAAAAAAATCACCTAGACTTTTGTATAATTTTATTACATAAGGAATATTCCCTATTAGTAAAAACGAAAGTTTATACAAATGTTATCCTTAATAATCCTAATATCCTTTGTATGTTTGTTGCTCAATCTCCTGAATTCTCATGAGCTGATGGCAAATTAGTTTTGGCGCCATCGTGAATGAGGGTGGTCGTTATTTTTTTCATTATTATTGAATTTCGTGTTTATATTGAGTGAAATTGGTTAATTTAATTATTATTTATTAATTATTATAAAGTTAAATTAATTTTGTTTAGTGAAAGTGCACAAACGAAATATGAAATAATCATGAAGAAATTAGTGTATCGTCTATTTCCTCGCTGCCGTCAAATTTCACTAGATGAGCTTGAGTAACGAAGCCGCCGTTTTACTCAAGGACCCTGACCTGACATGACTTTGTACATAGTGACTAATGACTGTATATCGTATACGAATTAACTAACATGGCAAAGTAGTCGTGAGAAAACGATCGCAAGCCATAAAAGAAGAAGAAGAAGAAATTAGCTTCCAATTATCTTAGGATCGGCAAGACATTTGCCTAGACCACTTAAAATGCTGACTGTTGCTGTGATCTTCAATTGACCTCCAAACTAGCAAAAACTTCTAGTATATGATTTATAAATAAGGAAAACAAATTTTACATGCCACGCGGACGAATTTGCAATATATATTTTACTAAAAAAAGAGGCACAATCATTTAAACTAATGCACAAATATTTTCACGCCGATATCTCCGAAAGAGTAGGCACAGGCACAACTAGGGCAACCAAGACTAGTCGAAGACGCTAAGACCTACAATGTAATAGGTGGCAAGCCTATCGCCAACCGGGTACATATCCAATCCCGGAAAATGTTATTTTTATTAGAATTAGAAAATGGAAAATATACAATTTCTATTTTTTTTGTTGCCCGACCCGGAATAGGGTTGCCAACCATACTTTATAATAACGTATCCTACTTTAGTTTTGGTAATTATACTTTATACTTTTACATACAAATAAAGTATGCAAAAATACTTTATTTTCAATCTTTACTACGATGCGTAAAATAAAATACACATTATGAAAAGTACAGTTGAAACATGGTAATATTATGAAAAATGCATGTGTTAGCTTAACAAATATAAAAAAAGTTATTTCTTACCTACTCTCCATTCCCACCACTTCAGCTTTCACTGAAAGAGTTTCTTTTCTAATGAATCAAAAGTGGTGAGAAGAGAGAAAAAGAGCATCAATTTTTATCAATTACTTAAAAAGGAATTGTTTATTTATTTAAATTAAAATTATGTTGATTGTCAATCAAGATTTGCAACATTTAAAGATAGTAAAAAATGTTTAGCATATGCTAAAAGCACACAAAAGTACGTAACAATATTTGAAAAATACTTTTTTTTCTTCGTAATACTTTATTTTTTCCCTGTTCAAACCAGTTTATACGTTTTTTTGGTCAAAAAAACCCTACCTGGAGTCGAAACCGGGACCTCAAGAAGTCAAGTCCGACGCCGGACCGCTAGACCACAGAGGTGATAAACTAACTTTATTTACTGCTAATATACAATTTATTTTTCAGAGATTTTTCTTTATCTTATCTACGTTTTTGTACTACAATGTAACACAAGTTACACAAAATCTACAAAAATGTCACTCATTTGCTTGAAAAAGTAGTTTGATTCAAATTATTTGTCTGCTGGTGTAAGTATATGCCGGCAATTGAGCCACAAGTGCTAATAAAACTTGTTGTAAAAATTACATAATGACATGGCAATCATGTCTGGTTACTTGCGATTTTGTATCTGTGTTGTATCTATCTATCGGCTACACAACTACAATTTTTTTATCTGTGGCCTTGACGAACATCTTCCGCGAATTTAATTTATGATTTGCAAATTTACTGGTAATTTTAAAAGCGAATGATTGTTACTATATTTTAAGGAGCAGGCAGTATTAAACTTTATATTGATAAACGAAAGGTCTATTTCTATCGTAGCGCAAGAGAGACAAATTATTTCTGTGGTATCGTCAACAAATCTTGTTTCGTATCAGGAAGCTGATTGCTGACGTGGTTTAGTTTTAAAAGGAGCTATCTTCCCCACAATTGACTTGTATACAGTTGATCGAAAGAAATAAGTAGGAATGATTTTGGAAAATCAACCTATTAATATCATAAATGCGAAAGTTTGTAAGTTTGTTTGTTACTCCTTCACGCAAAAACTGCTGAACCGATTTTCATGAAACTTGGCACACACATGGAAGGGTAAATTGTATTAACACATAGGATAGTTTTATTCTGGAAAAATGATCCTGTAGGACCACCAAATGATCCTGTACCCACACGAGCAAAGCCGCGGGCAATAGCGAGTAGAACAATATAACCAGGTTTTGCACTCAATACAGCCGTACTCACGTCATTGCCATTTAACTAAGAATCCCAGATTTAAATATTTTTGGGAGAGCAATGAACTAATACACTGCAGCTCATATAATTAAGAGCTTAGGGTTCCGTATCCTATTGCTAAAACATTTTTTTCAAAGTCAATCGTTTGACTTATAAAGTGGTAAAATATGTCCCCCATCCCTATACATTTTAAATTGTAGACCGCAAACATATGTTAATTAATAAGCGACAGAGAGGCACAATCGGCCTTGGTTTTTACGACGGTGTCACGTTCAACTATCGTCAGTAAACCGACTTTACAGACAACCGCTTTTTTTCTCGTGGTTTATCTTCTATTCGGGGTTGAAAGGAATATAAAAACCAGATAACATTTAAATGCAGATCTTGAGTTATTGGTGTAAGTTGTAACAAATCGACTTTGTTGTAGGTATGAATATACGTAATACATATAATATGTTTAGATGTATAGAAATATACATATATTAAATAAATACAGCTCTCTATGTCACTACGCGACTTTATTGTATGTGTAGTAAGATGGTCGTAGGTATTATTATTTATAATAATATAATGTTGACCAAAGCTATTGACACATCGTAATATAAAATTTTATTACACGGTAAATCTGCTATTCATTCAAGAAGTCACATGCACGACAACACAACTGTCGGCTAGCCTGTAGTAACTAATGTAGAGCTACAATAACTACTACAAAACATTTGACGAGTCTCTATTATTAGCTTACTACCGGCTAGTAGCTGGCTGACTCATTATTGGAAAACCGTCCGGCGATGTTACACACATTTTCCTGTTGTCTTAGCGCATGTTTAAACTTATACTCAACATATTTACTCGATTACGTTATAGCGTCCAGCGACACGCTATTACTTATTTTAAATGTTCTATAATATACTCTCCGTCTAATCCCCAAGGGACGAGGGTTAATGATATGTATGTACTTATTTAAATGTAGGTACTTATCTATACTAATTATATGAATGTATAACGCAAAATGTTGCCCGCGGCTACGCTCGCACATACAAGTCATTTAGCTCTCCCGCGGGAAGCCGTTTCGATATCGGGATAAATAGGGCTCCTACGTCACTCTCCAGCGTTCTATCGCCACGCCCATATACCATATACGCCAATAGGTACTATAAATAACATCGCTCCGTGAACACACGCACTTTCGAACTTATAATAATACTAGTATAGATAGGCGGGCATGCCTCCAGGTGTGCCTATCTTTCTGTTTGGCTTAATGCCGTGAATGTGCAAAACTTCTAAACAGATTTTCAGCAACAAACTATCCAACAAACATGTTTCCACACGGCCGAAACAGTGGTGAGCAATTATATATAATTTATTATTATTTATTATAATATAATGATACAATTTTATATAATATAATAAAACAATAATATACTCGTAATAATATCAAATCAAATGAAATTAGTCTCTGTATCTAGGTAGGTATTACCAGAGATTAGTAAACATAATATATAGTTATATATATTGTCTTTGGTATTACTAAAATCATTAAACAAAAAACAAAGTGCGGTAAGTAAAACGGCTGAGAAAAGCTAAATATTTAGGGCTAAAAATTTTGATAACATATAGGTATATCAACATTTACCTATATCTAAAAATTGCTATAACAAAAACGAATTTTTTCATCAAATAAATTAATTAGCGAGTTAGTGATGTGACCTTGACATTTGAATATTTATATATCGATACGTGTTTTTTGTTTGTAAAGTAGGCTGATGTACCTACTAGTACATCAGCAGAGTGTATTGTGCTATGGCAAGTATTTGCGAGATAACATTTTTTGTTGTGTTTACTTACGAATAGAACTAAAAGTAAGTACATACCTAGTACCTACTACGCAGATACCTGCCAGATAAGTTTAAATGTGTCCGCAGACGGTCAATCATATTGCGGTGAGACTGGCGTCAATCGTAAACAATAATTGGTGATATCAATATTGACTTTTAAGTATAAATAACCTTTGCTAGCGACCCCACAATATCTTTAAAACTACGTCTGCTTTAAGATTGAGCTGTAGAATCATGTAGAATGAGATTTATTCTAATCGCCTGTGGCCGCGAGGCGTAATTCATATAATGATTATCTCAAATTTTATACAGCGACTAGGTTCAAGGTCAAATATATATTATAATATAATCTACCTTTCTCAACAATTGGGACTCCAAATGAAAAAAGATTTGGTCTTAGAACAAATCCTGCCAAAATTAGTACTAAAATTTAGCGAGTTGAAACAATCGTAGGAACAACATTTTAATTTTTCCCATACAAACTGAACGGGCGGAACGAAGTTCGAGGGAACAGCTAGTATTCCATAAAATTAAAAAAATGACACAAATGTGTTAATTGGTTTATTGCCTTTTGATACAACCACATTTACGAATGATTCTTGATTTTGTTTATACGTACTCTTTTATCATTCACTCATAGCTAAACAGTACAAAAAAAATTGGGGGTTTGTGTACTTTTTGTACATAAAGTTTTGTACAGTAGCATATCTACGTCAATTATTGAAATCTCTTCATCCGTCTGCGATTAACACGTATTGTGCAGCTATTTTGTAGGGTTCCGTGGCCGATTGGCGTAAGACGTAACCCCTAAGATTCAGTATGTCCGTCAGTCCATCTATAATCTGTATATCGTGGGCCGTGGCCACGTTTTTCCAAACTATTAAGACTACACAGTTGGTAGGTATTGTGTGAATTACTCAGCCGTCGCCTAAAAGTCGCCTATGCACTTCCTTAAGACAGTGGTAGTGGGATACTTTATACTTTTGTTTCGAATACACAAATTTCGAGTGAGATTTATAATAAAGTCGAAAAGTCGGGTTATAATGACCTATGTCCTGTACGTTCCATGTTCCTGCACATTCCAGGTTGCAAGTTTTGCAAAATAGGTCCCAGTTTGACAATTTATATTGAGAGATTTTACGGATGTCTGTAATGTCTAAACTATGTAAGCGAAAGAAAAGTTATTGGGATTACGCGTTTTTGAATTTCTAGCAGCCCGTCTGCTCCAGCTTCTCACGGTTTATCATTTGTTTTGAGGGGTTCCGCAGCAAAAGGCTAAAAATGGAACCCTTACCGATTCGTCATACCTGTCTGTCCGTCCGTATGTCACAGCCATTTTTTTCCGAAACTATAAGAGCTATGCTGTTGAAGCTTGGTAAATAGTGAGCTAGGTAAATTCTTAGAATCGCATCAAGACATTTACGCAAAAATAGAAAAATAACCATAAATTTTGGATAAAAACTTCCCTATACTTAGAACCAAAACACATTTTTTTTATCAAATCTATAAGTGTGGGATATCTATGGATAAGCCTTAAAAATGATACTGTTATTTCTTCTATCCTTTTTTTCTAAACTGAATAGTTTGCGCGAAAGACACTTCCAAGTTAGACAAATATGTGGGGACCCTCTGTAACTTCTAAAATAAAATAAATGAAACTAAAAAATATATTATGTACATTACCATGTAAACTTTCACTGAAAATAAGTTTGAACGAGATCTAGTAAGTTTTTTTTAAATAGGTACTGTAACAGCAACAATTCAAATAGTTGTTCTTCATTGTCAAGAGATGGCGATGTACAGTTTAACGTTTTTGTGTTAAGCATTTAGCATAAATCTTTTGATATAATTTCTTTGTTATTATAAATTCGCACATAATGCAGCAGAGACGTAAACAGCAACCACTAAAAAGTTCATCATTATATGAACTTTTGCTTTTTTAGATTTAAGATTGCTTCTTGGTAACCCTTGAAGGGCGAGTCCAACTCGCACTCGGCAGCTTTATTTTTATCTTTTAGTAATATAAATAGCCCATACTCGGGATAATGTAATGTTGGATGCTAATGATACTTTAACACTACCTTTAAAACTTTTGGTGTCCTATAGCTTGGTAACCTATAGTCACGGTTGTCTCTTACCATCAGGAGACTCGTGTGCTTATTTGCTGACATCTAAAATAAAAAAAATGGTACTTTAACACTACCTTTAAAACTTTTGGTGTCCTATAGCTTGGTAACCTATAGTCACGGTTGTCTCTTACCATCAGGAGACTCGTGTGCTTATTTGCTGACATCTAAAATAAAAAAAATGGTAACTACCTGACCACTTTCCTAAAATAGCGTTTACTTTTCGTCTCAAACTAAATAAATCGCCTCGTTGGTCCAGCGGTCCGGTATTCTATTTTACTTTATCTGGTCCCAAGTTCGATTCCCGGAAACAAAAATGAAACTACTTTTGCAAATGTTCTAATAAAAAGGCAATGTTTCCCGGGATTTTATTAGTGTCCGGTTAGTGATAGGTTTGCCGCCAATATCATTGTGGACTAAAAATTACATACCTTCGGCTAATCGCGGCTGCCCTGGTTACCTTCGGATATGCTAACTTGAAGATAAATATTTCTTAGTTTAAATTGATATGGAGAATAAGGGTAACCTTGACAAGTAACTTCCGCAGATTATTACTTACTGGTAATGGATTCTGATGATATTTTCCTAAGCAGCTTGGCCTAAGTGCTTTTATAGATCTCAATATTACTCAACAGTAAAATGTACTGTACTTAATATTATGATAGAAAGCAAATCTCAGGACTCAGCACCGTTGAACAAATAAGGAACAAACAATTTACCTACTGCGGTATTTCCGAGTTTTAAAGCTGCTTACGAGTAGATGTCCCATAGGAACCACTCAAAGTATGGTGAAAATTGTTTGAAGTCTTTCCAGTTTTGGTAATCTTGTAAGATTTGAAAAAGTCCTTGACGAGTTTTGATCAAACAAACAGAGTAGGTAACATCTTTTTTAGTAGTTTCAGTTCAGCGGTTTCTGAGATAAGCTAAAGCAAACAGAAAGCCAGAAACTTCAATTAGGTACATTTACTTGTTGTAAACTTGTTCTTCTAAAAAACTGAAAACTTATATGAATATTAAATGCATGAACCTAGTTAGGCACCAAAACTAGGACTTTTTTCTCTAAAAGTAATGAAGGGCGAACCTTCGTACCTACCAATACTCATTTATTTCTGAAATTTTATCTCTGGACTCTGTACCACTTTGAAATTAGAATAATGTAAACAACATAATCTAGGTACCTAATGTGAAAGTTCGACTTTCAAAAAAATATTGACAGCGCGCTTTTTATCACTATTGTGTTTTATGCTTTCTTTTTAAGCTTTTCCACCAAACATGTTTGCTTATTAAAATATATAACCACTAAAGTAATATATGTTATGGAAGATATATAAATTATGTAAACAAATAGGTAGCGCTATCTACACATATTTCTTGGATTGGCTAAAACGTATCGTAAATATTACATCATGTTCAAAAATATACTTACGTTATAGATAAAAACACAATCCAATAACGATAAAATGTTGTCACAACACTTATGATTCTGAACAACACTAATAAAGTATTTTCAAACAATTTTTTTTGTAAAATAGGCACAAGAATGCTATGCAAATGGTTAGAAACACCACGTGATTGACAAGGAAATGCTTCCCACTGAATACGTCCGTAATTTAGCCGGATTATACCAATCAAGAATGGCGTTGAAACACCACAGATGATGAAAATCGACTGACCGATATACTTTGAATAATAATATGTAGCGCCTATATGTTCTCATATGGCATGTGATAAGGTATTGATAAGGACGTTTTTTAAAATCTTAATACTTTTATCAATATTGAGATAATTGGCAGACCTAAAGCATTGAAGGCGTATTTTAGTTATTTTTAAAGGTCGAATTATGTTTATCAGATTAGTTTCACGTGCTATCGGTGTTTAAAAATTTAATGTAGAAGTTGGTAGGTACCTATCATCTACGTATACTAGAATCTGTGATTTATCACCTATACCTAAGCTGTGTATCACAAAGTTCTTAAAATTGTATATTTTTTCGTGTATTAAGAACGTGTAGGTACCTACCTATCTATTTTAATTCAATTATCTTGCACCGTCTCTGAATTTTTACTTAACCTGCCGAATTGTAAGTAGTTACGTATGTTTATAGAGGAAGAAAAAAATAATGATTTGGTCAAGAATTACAGGTACCTATTGGACTGATTTTTTTATATACATACCTATATAAGAAAGGAAAAATAAGTTTGAAAGTGAATATACGGATGCTGCTGCTTAAAACTACTAATAAAATAAAATCAGATTAGTTTGATTAAGTCATTTTAATAATTTTAAAACTATGTTTTTAGTTAGGTATCGTTTTTAACAAAACTTTAGGTAATTAAATATAGGTACAGAAACTATTTTAGACCTTCCCCTGGGGACCACCTTCCCATTTTTTTTGTGTTTTGTCTCGAATCACCCCGGTTTTTGGCCGCGAATGATAGAGTCGGGAATCGAGTGGTTGGTTCCGTAGCAAGATGCTTTTCTTTTATTTTGTAGAATAAATTTGATTCCATTATAATTTCATGGTAATAGCCCTCTAAAACGAAAGAATGATTATAATCATCACCAGCCTATATCCTATGTAACACCACATTCAGTTCCCCCAGGTTTGAAATATGCTGAAACATAATACTATTGTAATAATAAGTGCTGTTTTTTGTGTGATGCCTAAGTACTTGCTGTTTTCACTGCTTTGCTCGCAGTTGGAATGGTAAAAAGTGCGTTTTTTAAATGACAAACGTGTTTCTAACCTCATGGTTTTTACAACTTCTCCCAACTTTGTGGGCTATCTATGCAATCCATTTAAATAACACCATTACTTATATGGTTTCGACTGTTCCCTACAACGTCCACAACTAGGGCTCTCTCCCGGGAGACCGTACCTCAATTTGGTGCTGCGTTTTGGTGGTACTAAGTACAACACAACGTCAAGAATTTTTATTATTTTCCCCGAAACTCTAATTAGGTACTTACTTTAAAAACTAGAGTAGTTAAATTTGTCCATATTAATTAATTAAACTTTATTATTGTGATGCGGATTTTTTTTTATTTTAAATTGCGCCGTTATCGAGATGGTTGTTAGTTATATTTTATGGAGATATGTCCAGGTGTTCAAGGTCATCAGCTCATTTACATCTCATTTCTAAGCACCGGAATGAATATAAAACGCGCTATGGATATCTATTTATTCAACTGTTGAACATATATTAGACTTAGCAGTTTTAACATGAACAAATGCTAGTAGAACTGAGCTGATCTGCTGATGGAAGTCAAACTTAGAAGACATAGCTCTGGAATGCCTATTGTTAAACCCATCGAGTTTGGACTTATTAGATTTGTCTAAACTAGATCTTTTCATATTTTTTGATTATGAGAACTAAATGACAAAAACATGATGTCTGGGAGTTGGCTGATGGATTATACTTTAAATGTTACGGTATTATGTTTCGTAGCATTTGCAGCTTATCTAAAG
Organism: Calephelis virginiensis; assembly: GCA_002245475.1. Lineage (NCBI taxonomy): Eukaryota > Metazoa > Arthropoda > Insecta > Lepidoptera > Riodinidae > Calephelis > Calephelis virginiensis. The sequence continues at coordinate 19,918 of NJDC01015944.1, forward strand.
CATATCAAAAAGAGAGGTGTTGTAAGATAGATGTAGGTATGATACTGTGTGTGTCTGCCTATATCATCATAACTTGTGAATAGGATGAACCAATTGTCGGGAATCATTTAAAACTTTTAGTTTTAAGATTACTCAGTTTGTAGTGATGCATTAAAATAATATTATTGACAAAATATTATCTATAATATTGTACCTATCATGATGCAGCAAAGACCTGATGTCATATTCAAATGTTGCTAACTCACTCTAATGTACTGACCTCTCTTTTTAGCAGTCTTGTGATATCAATTAACATAGTTAAAACGAAAGAGAGGTCAGTACACTAGAGTGAGTCAGCAATATTTGGAAATAACATCAGATCTTTGTTAGGAGTATAACCTTCAGTAGTAGTCTATAGCTTCATGGGCGAGTGTTAGAGTAAGGATTATAGTACTCAAAGTGTAAAGTAAAACTACTTACTGGTTAAGATAACTGCAGGCGGCAACGCCGAAACTTTTGTACTTTAGGTACCTATATCAAAAGTTCTCAGGACACTCATGAGGGGCGCTTCAAATCGATACAAAGAATAGTTGTCATTTTGTGCTATAAAACCCGGTTTAAAGCCCGGTGAAGTTGTAAAAACCGCGAGGTTGGCCACACATTAGTCATTCCAAAATAAACTATAAAACCTATCTAGCGTACCTACCTACTAGTGTTTTTAAACAGTATATACATATCAAAGATTTTGTGTAGGTATATTTGAGTAGGTATATACGCGTACGTTAACCGCTTTAAAAACTTACGCAAAATGTTGTAATAATGCAACAGGTCATATATAGAGGTGTATTCGTATCGAAAACTCTTCATTGCGGATTTATCTCGATAAATATTCAGCATTAAGAAAAATTTCTCCAAAACATCGGACGCCACGGAACCCAGCTCGTATGTGATACTGTGCGAATGTAAATCCTTCACTTTGTCCGCTTGTCTGTATTTTAATGTAGCATCTGTAAATAGCAAATCAAGCTAGTAAATCAGTAATTTGTGTTAGTTTATTAGGACAAACAAACATACATATCTTCTCGCCAATTTATTTGCGTGATAGGTAGAGAGCATCGATTGCCAAGTCGACTTAGTCTGGAAATTTCAACCTAGGTCTCCCCGGGTACTTATATCTGTTTTGTCAATCTTTTATCCGCCATTCCTTTCAGACGACCGAACCAATGGCTTGATATTTCTTATTTTTACACCAACGCTTTTTTCAATCTCACTTTCTCTCTTATGTCGCTAGGAAATGCGATTGTCTGATACGCTACAACACCACAGATTTTCAGAAGTGCTCTCATTAGATCATCTAAAATAACACAGAATTGTGCAAAACGAGTCTAGCTCTAACTCAAAACCTGACTGAAATAGCTGACCCGCGCTCCATTCGCACTTTTCCCTGCACACACTTCACTTTCTACATCCGCGGTGTACTGTCCATCCCTGATATAAGCACTATTCCATTTTTCTTGTACTGCACTACATGATCTATTAAAACTCTTATTTCTGTCCTGACATCAATCCGGCATCGCATTCAAATGTAAGCCTCTTGCTTTATCTCATAAATGCTCTTTCATAAGTGTAACCATTTTTTAAAGTTCGGATGGTGAAGAGCCTAAAAGTACACCATCAGGATAAAACAAGCTGTTCACCACTGTCACCCATGCGCTTTTCCTTTGGAAGCATTTGTCAAGATACAAGATAAACCAGCGTGATAAACCGCTGACGATACTCAATCCTCTTTCACGCCAATGTTACTATAACTCAAAGGCGATACCTCGACGTCCAACAGCAGACACATCTTACTGTCTTAGCATCTGACTATACAGACTGCTCACTGCGCGGTACGCAGCAGTAAGCTGACGGTTTCTTATTTCGGCAAAGTTCCTTACGTACAGCAAGCAAACTTAATACAGTAGGGTTACTCTTGAATATCGATATTCTGCGAACTGGAAGTTAGAATCGTGTAGGTATGTCATTTTAGGTACTGTGAAACACAGTACTCGAGGATTATTAACTTTTAGTTATAAAGAAATTGAACGAATCCGATAAAGTATTTTATTCTTAAATATTAATTACATGCTAATATTTCGCCAGTATTGTGTTCAAGAGTACCTAAAATGACATACTCGATTGTAATTTCCAATATTGCGTCAATCGAGCTTCAAGAGTAACCCTACTGATCAGTTACTAGTACTTTAAAAGTATTGTATAGGGGGCAGACATCTTGTGTGCTTATTTTACAACCCTATCAAACCATTTCTCGATATCCACAAAATCGCACAAAAGTAAATTTACGAAGATAACTACATTTTATTATTAATTACTAATTAAGCCAATAGGCGTCGTCCTGTCGTAACTATGTTTTTTTTTATTTTTACATCTCCTGACAATAACTAACACAACAAATAAGCATAATTTCGGCGCAGTAAAACTGCAAAAAACCGTGTATCGACTTCGATGTATCGTCAAGATACACAAAAAATGAGTATTTTCCTTGATTTTCCCGGGATTCTAATATCAGATCCATGCTAGGTGGCAATGGGATTACAGTACTATTATTTAAATTATGCCCTTCGGCTGTAAACTTTTTCCACTTTATACTTTTATTTTTAAATTGGCTGACCTATAATCTAAATTGAAGCGAAATGATTAATTACGTAATAACAACTCTATATGTATATATAGAGATATATGTATTTAAAATACATTCGGATTTCCGAAGCTTGACGAATATAGCCGAAGCGCAAAATTTCAATAGTACTACTGTACCTAAGCGCTTACTGTCTCGTAGAGTATAATATGTCATTATTTTTGCTTACTGTGCAACTCTACTGACTACCCTAGCCTAGTCCGGACCACCATGGGGGAAAATAACCTTAATAGTACCTACTTATTCTATGACGCTGCGGGCAGAAAATATCTAATAAGCTCAGAAAAATATTGGAATAACAACATATCTGCATTATGCAGTAAACGCTGACCCGATTTTAATTAGAAAATGGACATTAATCGTAGTAGACAAAGTTTCGCATTTAAATATGTAGCTTATTATTTGGTTGGAATTTATTACAAAGTTAGAACACCAGATTTTGTTTGAAACGTCCACGTCGGTGGTACAGTTTCACAGCGACTCGCTCCACCGCCTTACCTATTCCTGCTGCATTACGGCACATGACGTGTTCCGGTTCGGAGGATAGGGTAGTCGGTAAACTTACTTTCGCTCGAGGCCTAACATCCCGGCCACAGGTTGGCAACGCAACATTACCAAGGCGGTGTGAATTTCTTACCATCAGGGAATCCGTCTGCTTGTTTGCCTTCCAATATCACAAATAAAATAGGCTTGTCACATTGTTGACTTCAATACCTTCATCTAATTGTGAGTGCTCTAATTATACCTACCTTTCTACGTCTTCGGGGATATGGGCATTAACATACTTTGCTTCTAATACTAAACTAAACATTATGGTCATCCAATCCATACAAAATTTCAGAACTTGTATGAAAAGGGTAATGTATGTGGAGGCAGCCAGACAGGTCCGCTAGGATCGTAAGATTTTGCACTCGATACTCTCATGTATTATCATATCTATGCTCTTAGCCTACCTCGTAAGTGACTTGACGTGAAAGTATGTGTGTATGTATGTAAAATTTTAGCACTATACTAGTTATCTGGTGAAAGTTTAGTTGCTAGTTGTAAGCCTTAACAAATGTTCAAGCATTCCACTTGCTTCCATAAAGGTTGTATTAATATTAACAACTAGCTTTCCCGGCGAACTTCGTTCCACCCGTTCAGTTTGTACGGGAAAACTTTTTTTCCTAGTTTCCTCGCATTTCTTTTACCCTTTTTCTTATCTTTTAAACCTTCCCTGGACTTGAACAAATAATTCAAAGACAAAATTAGCCAAATCGGTTCAGCCGTTTTCGAGTTTTAGCGAGACTAACTAACAGCAATTGATTTTTATATACATAGATTAAATAGTACCTCTTACTATTTCTGAAGTCATGTTCACCATATGCTGCTGTGGTATTGCCAAATTCCAATACTGTCCTGTTATGAAATTGGGGCCAAATCTACATTTGACATATGGCAAGCCTCCATCTGAAGTATAAAACAAACTATATGATATAAAGTAGGAAACGAAATAGAATTTATTTTGCGGAACATGTGTGTGTGTTAAAAAAAATTTATAAATATATTTAAGCATACCAACATATTCTACAAGATTATAAATACCACAGTGCAAATATTTATTTAATATGCATACAAATGGAATGATTGTATATTTCTTAATATTTAAATTACTTAGGTACTGTTTTACATTAACTGCTGCTCTTATTTATATGTAAACAATTTTGATAACAATTTTTTAGCCTATCGGCGTTAACGGTAAAGAAAGCATCAAAACTTGAATCCTCAGTAGCTCAAGTGGTTAGAGCATTCGTCCTTGAGATTGAATTGGCAGCAAAAGCAATAATAACAGGCGATGAGACTATTATTAACAAATTTAGAAGATTCGAATATGTTTTATAGACAAAAACTAACGCTGTCAATTATCTAATCAACAAAATAATTAAAACAAATTTTAATACATATAACCGATAAATACCACACTCAATGGGTCCGCCGTATACACAGGCTCCGATAAATCTTAAAAAATTGTAGGTATACACCGCTACAAAGAGGTATTTCTAGATTTGGATTCCGAACACGTCAACAGCAGTGGAACCATGGCGAAGCACCAACTAGCAGAGCATCACAGCTGTCTAAATAAGAATCTATATAATAATACGTGATGCCAAAACTTTGGACCACTTTTTACGAAAATTGCGCGGACGCAGGAGCATAAAATTTGGCACACTTATAGTTTATGTGTAGGAGAAGTTCAGAACGCTAATATTTTTTAATAATAATGATTATAAATTACATTAAATCAATAAATAAAACATTACCCACACTACCATGTATTTGACATACACAAACACATATATTGATGATAACGATAAAAAGTCACAGATGGCGCACTCAAAAGTTTGGAAACAAAGTTGTTGGTCTTGAGAAATGAAGATGGCGTTCTTATCAAAATATATTAAATTTTATTATGGTCGAATTTCGACTAACGGGCGACCACTGGTCACATAAAAATTCTCATGGACATGGTAAAGAATACGTCGGAAGGTAGCAGGCTATTTATTTCTATAGACATTCTAAATCGGCACTTTTAAAAGTTTTTTAGACACGGGAGCTTCGATTTCGTGTATTATTAAGGATTATGTCCAAGGGGTAGCATTCTTGAGAAAAAAGAAGTAAATTTAAAAACTGAATGGGAATGTAATTAGAGTATTGGGTAAAATAGAGTTACACATAAAGATCGGTAATAATATACTATATAAAGTTTCATTACTACAATGGAATTTCTTGTCTGTGAAAATATAAATATTACCTACTATTATATTAGGACTAGATTTTTGTTGTAAATGTGGTGTTTCAATAGATGTTAATAACATTAACATTTACTGTGGTAAATAACGCAAAATGTTTTGAGAAAGTAATAGATGGGAATAATATAGGAACCTAGTCAAACATTAACAAGGAAACGTATTTGTATTTCCGTGAAAATGTAGAAAAATTAGCGATACTAACTTACGTTTTACAATTAACTTCTTTGATTATAACACCTACTTAAGACATAAAACTAGGAATTGACTTATACAAAAAATAGGTAGTCTTAAATGAAAAATAAAGACCACTGAGGTTTTTTTCATATCATCTAAATAATTTTATTTTGTTCACTGTAATTGTTGATATGATTTTTAAACACTTACAAAATATAAAAATAAGTAATAATTCTGTTATCATGTTGTTGAAGCAAAAGTACATAAAAATATTTTCTAAACGTGCAGTAATATCTAATGGTTCTTAAAGATTTAATAAACAACGATAAGTACGCCGCCTATGTTTCAACTACTAAAATTTAATTAGGCAATAAACATATATACCTATACTTAAAATAATATGCCTGTACACTTAGCAGTAGGTAATGTATTTAGTTTTTCTGACTTAAGAGAGAAGATAGGCATCATGGCAAAAGGTTTTTGCCTCTCCCGAGCGCAGTTTTGGGAGTAAAAAGAGAAAGGTGGACGGGAGCATAGTGATTATTTTGGTGATTACGTACATATATTAAGTATTATTCTTTTTGCTTTTGCGCGGGACTTTTGGCGCCATCGTCAGAGGAATAATAACTACGTTTTAAGAGACGGGACTTCTTTTTCTTTCTTTCTTTAGGTTTTGGCCTATACGTTAGTATTTTGCCGCCATTAGTCAAGTAGAAATTTGCATCAAATTTTATATAAATTTTAATTAATTATAATTAGCCATCAGTCATAAGTCGTCAGTAAGTCATGTCAGGCTCTTGGGTAAAGCGGTGGCCTCATTTCTCAAGCTCCTGTAATGAGATTTGGCGGCAACGAGGAAATACACGATACGCTAATTTCTTCATGATTATTTCATTTGTGCACTTTCACTGATCAAAATTGTACAAAATGCCACCAAAATTCAAAATTTCTCTCAATATCAACACGAAATTCAATAATTATGAAAAAACTTCGACCATCTTTTCTCTCGATGACGCCAAAACTCGAGAATACTTGAGACGGGACTTAGTAGGTACTTTAAAAAACAATCAGTTTACATGATACCTCTGTGAGTAATATTGTTCTGTGCAATGTGCATGATACTATATTACCAACAAAACGTCACATAAACGTCAGTTTCGTCACAAGTACCAATCTCACAGACAAAATAGGGCTGTTGAGCCTGGTATTATTTTTTATCGATATCGATAAAATATAAGCAATAGGTGCTGGTGACATACAAATTACGCTGTCGTAAATTTGTTTTATCCGTATTAGATCGGACTTGTGTTCACATTTGAATTCAACGTATACTGGATTGAACCAAGTTGGACAAATGTGATCACAAAAGTGAAATGAAAGACTTAACCACGTATATTTAATATATTTACAAAGAAATAAAGAAATGTTGACAATTGATCACCGACGAGACATTTGTAAGAGAATAATATTTAAAATGCAAAGTAAACAATTTTTATTATTTCAGTTCAAATGTTTTTTCGTTTCAAAGCATTTAACATTTTTTTCGAAACTAGCTATATCTTTTATTTTTGCAGTCTAAAAAGAAAAATACAAAATTGTCATTACATTTTAGGTACAGTTTTTAAATGTGACGTGATTCTAAAATCCATGGCCGGCCTTATGTGACACAGCCTCTCAGAAGATCTGAGTAATAAAATTCAACGAGTTTTCCATCTTACTCATATTTCTAAAATATAAATATTATTAGTATAAGAAGCAAATCTTCGTAAGAATTTTTATTTTAAGTATCTGTAAACTTCTAATGACATCTTTTAAAATTAATAACTTAGTTTTTGTACATTTATTTATGTGATATTTTCCATCGTCGGCGCTTGGTAAAACTTCCAAATATTCATATTTTTAAAGAAAGAAACACTTGTACTGTTTTACTTATCACTTATAATTTATTACTTTGTAATTAGTAGCCTACCGGTTTCGCTTATACAGCATCATCAGGGCTAAGACTTAAACTACTCAACAGTATTATTTTTTATGTGTAACTATAAATACCCATTATAAATTAATTTATAGTTACACATCAAAAATAATACTGTTGAGTACTTTAAGTTTTAGCCCTGATGATGCTGTATACGCGAAACCGGTAGGCTACTAATAACAAAGTAATAAATATAAGTGATAAGTAAAACAGTACAAGTGTTTCTTTCTTTAAAAATATGTGCATATATTTAATTTACTTATAGGTCCAACATGTCATCGGGAAATTTATTATAAAAGTATACATTGGCCACTAATTATTTTGACGTGAAGACATGCACGGCAAGATTGGTTTTGTTCATTGTGTTTACTGAGAGTAGGTATATCACAACTTTTCTTAAAACGAACTTATGTTCTTTCCGACGTTACTGCAATAACAATATCTATTTCTTTCACTCTTTCTACATGGGGAAAGCAATAGTTATAAAAAAACTATTAACAACATTATAAAGTCAAAAATTTGTTATAAATTAAATTCTCCATCAAGAACATTACCCATGTATCTAGGTTCCACGAAAGCTTTAATCTGTGTTAGTAACTTTTCAAAAACTGTGTCGGCTGTTGAAAGCGTAGCATGAATATGACAAATTAATTCATAATTCGTGTACACAAAAATGTAGTTACTTTTTCAACTGAATTTATTTCACATTAAAACCTTTGCTTTCGGAGTGTGTACCACATACATAATTATGTATGCAGTTTTTCTTAGCGATTTATAAATAGAAAATCATTATTAATTGTTATTCATCTTTACAATACATTTTGTCCATTCTGTTTAGCAGTAAATTTTATTGTAACGATGTGCCTGATGCTATAAATCATGATTCAATTTTGTTTGCCGATGATACTACACTTATCATCAAGAGCAAAAATAAAAATGATTTATTTGAAGAAACAAGTAAAACTTTGCCTAAAGTGACAGAATGATTAAATAATCTAAAAATAAATCTTACGAAGACAAATCAGTTGAATTTCAAACACACTATAGAGATACTACAAAAATAGATGTTATTTTAAATAATACTACTATTGAAAATGTACTAAATTCCTAGGAATAAAAATCGATAAATTTTGTAACTGGAAATCGTATATTGATTTACTTTGCAATAAAATCGATAGGTTTGTATCTGTGTTGAGAAGAATTAGTGAAGTGGATTAAAGGCATCTCTATTAGCTTATCACAGGTATGTTTCTTCCGTTTAGCAGTATGGTATTCCTATTTGAGGGAATTCTGTAAAATTAACTAGACTCTTTAGAGTTCAAAAGAAGTGTATACGAGCGATATGTAGTTTCAATCAGTTACATTCATGCAAGCCACTTTCCAAGTCACTTAAAATATTACCTTTACCTTGTTTATATATATTAGCTATATGTGTATTTGTAAAAAAAAAAACATCATTTGTTTCGTACAAATGCTAAAATCCTAGGTTTGTCTCATTTTAGAAATAGTGAGAAACTACATGTGCCTAACCAAAAACTCAACATTTAGAAAAATAATGTGTATTGTATTTCCATTCGTATACAACCAAATTCCTAATAATCTTAAATCACTTCCATTAAATAAATTTCGAAAAAAGGTATTCAACTTACTTTTAGAGAAAACATATTGTTGTGTCATAGATTTTGTTGCAGACAAGAAAGAATAAGTAATAAAGTATTTCTAAAATTATTGGTTGCCGGGGAGTTTGATTTGCTGTTCCTTCTCCTGTCTGGCTAGGTTTGGATACCACGGGTTGCGTTTGCGGTAGATAGGGATAAATTAATTCACATTCTAAAAATTGTTTGTATTGATAAATAATCATTTATTGTCAAAATCATCACAAAAAACAGTGTGGAAATAGTAAACAAATAATTAAAATTACTAAATTGACTAAAACCTATTAAAATATTTGCACACCACAAGTTGGTAGAATATGTTGGAACGCTTAAATAGTTTTGTAACATCTTTGGAACACTCATACTCCGCAAATAAATATTATTTATTTCTTTCTTTTCTTTTCTAATATTGTGTATCGATAATGGAAGTACAACACTACTACTCAATACAAATAAATAAGTAAAATTTATTCTGAAAATTCATCATGTATGGCTTGTTTTTTGTTATATAATATAATTGCTTACCGGGATTAATCCAATGGAAATGTTGTCAAAAATTAGTTTTTCGTGGTCTATTCGACACCCTAGATATCACATAATAAACCATTTTTTGTTGGCATTTCAAAATAACAAATTCTGTTGAATTTATTAAACAAACACAAGCAAAAAAGGATTCACAATCAAGTATTTTATGAAAATTTCAAAATTTTTGATCAAATCACATTGTTTCAACCATCAAATTTTCCCACCAAATATCAAATGACCACAGACTAGAGGTGGACATTAAATAACTTCACAGTGAATAAGTCACTGTGATCCGCTGATCAACGTGATCGCTGTGATCTGTCAGCAAGGAACTACGTGCCAAAGTAACGTAGATACCTATACCAGTGCCGTTCCGGAACGTCGTTCGATCGCAGTGATGGCGACACGTCACGTTTGACGTGGCTATCTAGATATGTTCTTTAAATTATTACAATCAACATTGATTTAAATGCAACAGTCGTAATCCTATAAAAATGTGAAAATTATTTTAAATTAACGCTCTCTCTCTCTCTCTTGTATAATTGGAAAACACATGAAATAAAAAAATAAAAGAATAAGGTGAAATGAAAAATCAAAATATCTTCCTTTTTAAAAGTCTGTTGAAAACCTGGCTAAATGGCATTGCGTTAATTGGAAAACGAGTGTGACTCCTGAATCGTTTGCCTAATTATATTCGAAGCGATAACTGTATCGATAACTACCTAAATTAAAGGAATTTATAACCTAGGTAACATGTATTGTGCTGAGTGTGACCAACATGACCGACGTGACAAAGTCACGATAATTTTTTAACGTTACTTTCTTGTCACTGGAACGACGGTCACGGCGATTGAAAGTAACGACTTATCACATGTCTACCACAGACCAAAGAGTAAAGTAACTAAAGAGTCAATAAAGAAACCATAGACTAGTAAGAGAACTATATATTATTGTCTTTGAGGAAAAGAGAAACCGCACAAAGGTAGTGAGATAACAATATCCCCCATTATTTTCTGCGCAAACTTTTTTTTGCAAAATGGTCGTAGTTTTTTCGTAATTATTGTATTGCAATTAATTAATAATTAATTTAGATGGCAATTAATTCAATTTTGTTTAGTTCAAGTGCGCAAGTGAAACATTTATGAAGAAATTAGTATATCATGTCTTTCGTCGTTGTCGCCAAATCTCACTAAATGAGTTTGAGTAAAAAGGCCACCTCTGTACTCAAGACCCTGGCATGACTTTGACTTATGACCTCTGCCTTACCTTATGACCTGAAATGATATGTGATTGTTAAAAAGAATTTACTGAAATATTCACGAAGAAATGGGTGTATCATGTTGTTACTGTTATAGCGGTAGCATCCATAACTAAGCTCAATCAGGTTGCCACCGCTTTAGCAAGACCTTGGTATGATTTTATATGACGACGAAAATGACTAGTGAAATGCGTATCGCTATCGAATAAAGGCACTCATCTTGAATTTAATTATTGACCTTTAATTTATTGTGGCTTTTTAATGCTAAATCTTTAACAATTTGCATTTCTTTTCAATCTCTTTTATCTCCCTAGTCAAATTAGTTCTTAACGCCGCCATATCCCTAATTGACCCTTGAGAAGTGCTAATTTTGATTAAACGCGATAATGGCGACTGCAAAAGGAAGTTTGAGTTTTTTTATAGCTAATTGTGAAAATATGTGTGATTTCAAGCAAAAAGTTGCATTATTGTTAACATGTCGCAAAAATTTAAACCGAAAGATTAGTTTAAATACGATCTAGTCAAAGACAACTGCGTGCTAAAGATTACGTGCACCCTCGCGACGCCATGTAACAAGATAATGCCTACCCTCGTCGGGTATTGAACCCGAGGTAGTTAGGCGTGTACGTTAGCCACTCGACCAACCAGGCGCTCATCGTTAATTCTTTCATACCATAACGTCAATTTTGACAGCCACCAGTAAAGTTTTGCGTCATAATTAGCGATCATAAAAAAGTTAATATTTGCTACCGAGTTTGTAATTGTTCCACAAATTGCCATTTTTAAATGAAAAAAAAAAATACAAAAATAAAACATGAAATTGTTATTGTGAATCGATTTTCGTTGATTAATGTAAGAATGGTGTCATGGAGTTTTGGTGTCATCGTGAATGAAGATGGTCGTAATTTTTTCATAGTTATTGAATTTCGTGTTTATATTGAATGGAATTAGTTAATCTAGGTGGGAATTAGATTAATTTTGTTTAGTGAAAGTGCACAAATGAAGTAATCATGAAGAAATTAGTGTATCGTGTATTTCCTCGCTGCTGCCAAATCTCAATAGACGAGCTTGAGTAACAAAGCCACCGTTTTACTCAAGACCCAGACATGACTTACTGACGACTTATGACTGATGACTAATTATAATTGATTAAAATTTGATGCAAATTTCTACTTGACTTATGGCAAAATACTAACGTCAAGGCCAATACCTGAAGAAAGAAAGAAAAAGAATGTACTACCAATCAAATATTGTTATCTGAAAAGCGACGATAACACAGGTGCGACCCAGTATTCTATATGGAGAGTGGAGAGGCAGACAAAAAAGACAAAACAAAAAAAAGACCATATGTTTAAAAAGCCATTTTCTTTACTCGAGTGTCTCAGATTAGTAGTGGAATTGTGGCAAAAAATTGAAACAAATATGTTAGCCAGAAATGTTTTTATTACTTGTCAAGTATTCTACGCGGTAAAAGTAATGTGAAAAAAAAACGAGTAGAGTCGACCAAAACAAAAAAAAATATTTTTGACACAGTTTCGATACTGAATATTTTACATCGATATTTCGATGTATTGTTACAAAATATCTCAGATGGATCACATTTAATCAACACTTACGGTAAAGTTTTTTCTTTTTTTAATAAGAACAAAATGTCATTTGTTTGAAAGTGGTCTCTAGTGGGTCTAAAACTATCAAATGAAGCCAGTTTGAATAT
>NJDC01015973.1:0-22606 GCA_002245475.1 Calephelis virginiensis
GGAGAGCGTAAGATTAACGGATTACCAATGGGAAATGGGAAAAACTATATGTTTTTTTTACATACAATCTGTTAGTAGCTGCTAATGTCAAGCAAAATGAATTTCGCGGGGTGGGCTAACTAGCCCACCATTATATATTAAGAACATAAAATAAAGATTGTCTAGCTTTATACTTTCATCCGCGTAATTTGTATATAAAGGGTAACAAAGTATTATCTTAATATATTTATTTATATATATAAAAAATAATCTCATGAAGTCAATAAAGTCATCGGATCACGCCTGTGCATTTTTTAATTATTGGTTGAAGTCAGGAGAAGGATCATATGAAGAGAAAACACCGAAAAAATAGCAAGGAAACCAGAAAAAAAATACTACTAGAAAAACATTTTTCCCATATTCAAACTGTTAATTATTATTTTAGCGATGCGAAGTTTGCCGCGTGGGCTAGAGTTTAGATAAAATAAAGATTATTCAACGTCATGACAATTCGTTATTGTTGGCGATTTGTTACGCAAAATGTCCGAAATTTTATAAAATTTAAGCGTCAATTACCCCACCGCTGTCACGAAAGCAAGTGTAAGTCTAATGATTGCTTTCGGACTTATTATGTAAGAACGAAATAATGCGCGGTCACTACGCGGAAAGTTGCAAGGCCTCGCTAAAACATTGCCCTACTTTAATATATCAAGTTGGTTAAATTATTTGAAGTCACGTACGCTCATAACAAAATGACGACAATCGACCTTTGACTATCGTTTTCAATAATTTGCGGTCTAGCGGTCCGGTTGTTGGACTTGACTTCATGAGGTCCCGGGTTCGATTTCCGGATCGGGCAAAAAGAAATGTTGCTCGGGATTGGATATGTGCCCGGTTGGCGATAGACTTGCCACCTATCACATTGTAAGACTTAGTGTCTTCGGCTAGTCGTGGATGCCCTGGACTCCTACTCCTTTGAGGATATGGGTTTATTTTCATCAAAAAAGTTATTTGATTTTTTTGTTTTCCATAAGCAAATTAATTTTGACCAACGGTCGGGATGTTAAAGTACTCGCCTAATGCCTTTTTTTTCTTTAGCGTGAGGAAATCCTCATGGATACCTGCCACTTTCGCGAGAAGTAACGGGTTATGTCGGACTCCTACCGACTAAAACCTCATTGTGTCGACCCCTTCGCCAGGTACCGGGCCTGTGGGGACGTTTTTGCGAACTTCCACTACCCCAGTGGCTCTGGATCTTGCTATCCCCATCTCAACAGGGGGCCGCATATCGTCAGAAGTGGTACACGAAGACACAGCGTGCACCGCTTCGGGGTTCCAGTAGCGACAGGCACCCCCGTACCTTGTGCAACCCCATCACGACCGGGTGGGCAATGCCCACCCCCCTCCTTCGCGGGCTCACCTCCATCACTCCACACGGGCCAAACGGCCCACCGCCCTTGCCCGTTCCCTCTGGCCGGAGAGGGGTACTGAGGAGCGGCCTACCTGGTTTCGCCGGGGTTGCACTTCGACCCCGTTTTCTCAACCCCTCGCCACGACAAAGTTTGGACCAAAACTCGCCTAAAGCGTAACTCAACACGGCTAAGTTCAGGTTGTTTTCCTTAACAACATATTATTAATATTGAGTTTGGATATTTATCAAATTTATTTATATCTACGTTCATTTGTACGGACGACATATTTGACTCTATTTTTTTGTGTTTGGAATTTTGTAAAATGTACAATTATGTCTGCGCATATATAATTTACGCATGGTAGGGTTTATAACCTATGCCCCATAGTTGCTTTTTACCATAAAGAAAGTGTGTTTTTTCGTTGTGTTATGGCAAAAAAAAGACGTACCAATATAAATCCGATTAAAAACCTCCTGTTTTGGTTGTTTTTTGAGAATGTTAATGTTAAATTCAATATGGTGCATACAAGTTCGTTTAGAATATATCTTTTTAAAATAGACAAAATCAGGTATATTCATATTACACATAAAGTCGTTGTTTGAAAGCGAGAATTGAGAGTGACAGAAAAAGCATAAAAAAGGATAAATGTAGACCTAGATTGAATCTTAAGGTTTCATTCGATAGTAGATAAAGTAGACAATGAAAAGAAAAATAAATGTGCAGAAAGCGAGGCTATAGGTTTAGTTATCGTGACATTTCGCTCTCGATACTCCCTGCCTACCCTGTAAGTGACTTGGCGTAAAGATACATATGTACGTATGAGTGTGTACATTTAAAATAACTTGCATTTTATTCGACCTTTCTTTAGTTTTAATTAAAAGTACATATAAAGATTTGAAATAATGGCCGATCACCACGCGGAAAATTACGAAGGTCTCGAAAAATTGCCCTACTTTAATTTATCAAGCCTGTTCGCAAATTATCTTAAATTTTATTACCGCTGGGTCACTTTTTTGTAAAAGTAAAAAATCCGTGAGCCGCTTAATGTCAGTGGCAAAGGATAATTAATTGAGGCCTCCCAAGATAATAATTCGAGCAAATCGCGGTACCGCGGTTCCAAGACACTGATCAACAATGACTAGATTACTCATCATTAAAGATTTACATTCAGTCAAAAAAGTATCGGAAATGGATTATTTTTTTATGGTTTCAAATTCAAATTTTAGTTTTCTTTGCTGTTGTTTTATGATATTGGAAGGCAAACAAAGAGGCAGATTTCCTGATGATAAGAAATTCATTCCGCCTAGAGACATCAAAGGCGGTAACAGTGCTTTTAGTTTTGGTTTGACACAAGTGTTATCCATTTCGGCACGGAGTTTGAGTTGCATATGTACTAAATACAGAGCTGTTTTTAGTTACATCATTTTTAGAGTATATTGCGAATTTCATAATGCACAAAACATTGAACAAAGAAAATGAGTAAGAGAAATTTTACATATCCAATGGAATTTCGTATTCAGTGTCAACTAAAATATTATAGAAGGCTTACAGTGAATCAACTATAACAAACAATGCTTATGAGTAGTGCAAATCATTCAAAAGCAGTCAAGATGCGATGGAAGATTTGCCTCGCTCTGATAGGCCATGAATGTCTGCAATTGAAATTAACGTCATAAAAGTGTAGGAAACAGTGACTTGAAATCCTCATTCAACTTTGAGAGACATAGTCACTGAACTTTTTGAATCTGACGAGTTGATCCATATCATTTTAACTAACCGTGGGTATGAAACATATTGCCACTCGTTTAATTCCAAAAGACCTGAATTTTCTTTAAAAAAACTCAACCACGTGAGAGTCGCCTCAAGACATGCCGGAACGAGTCGATTCCAACCCAATAATCATGAGATGCGTCGTCGTCGTGGCTTTACCAGTCAACAAGGTTCAGAAAGGTGTCGCCTTCCAACTTAACCCGAAACCGAAATACCACGCCAAGCTTAGTAAAAAGTCAAAGTCATGTTGAGAGTTTTCTTTGACTATGGTGTTGTGCACTTGAAATTCTTACTGAAAGATCAAATAGCAAACAAGGAATATTATTTACGAAGTTCTCTTGTCGATGTATATTTAAAAATGAAACCCCATTTCGCGTTGACATCGCAGCACGTCTGGACAGAAAGACCAATTTTGCTAAATCTTTTTTTGTTGTGATGGTGATTCTTAGGTGAAGGTTCTTATGAAAGCAAAAAAGGTAAGATTAGCAGAACGTCAGAAAATTTATAAGAATTCGATATTTATATTTCAGCCAGAATAACGTCTGTCTGGTACTAGAAAAAATTGTCAATTTACTAATTGACACAAAGTATACAAATTATTTTTCTAAAGTCTCTCATTCATTCTCTGAATAATTATTTAAGTAGCTAATGTTATTATTATTTTCAGGTACTTAAAGACGCGTCACTTGTGTCTACTAAACCTACTCTCTCATACAGATTACTTAGTGAATTCTTTTCAGAAATGAAGACTAGTTGTTATACTCTTCGACAGAAATGAGAAAAACATTCAGTAAATCAAACCTTCGATCAAAGGCATTGTCCAAGTTTTTACAGTTTCACATTACGGTCTTATTATACCGGAGCTATTATTGGCCTTAAATTTTTTGCGTTGTCTTCTGTTTTTGTTTTCGAGCAATTTCTTATTTATCAGTCTGTTACACTAATTTCATTTCTTTTTGCTCTGCACTTATGTCCAAACACCTTCGGTATATATACTTTGGATGCTGTATCTTTCTATTTTCTTCCAAATCCTTGTACATCCCGTTCCACCTAGTATGTCATCTTCACAAGTTAAACTTTTAAGCACGTTTTGCTTAATATCCAAGTTTGACACTTATAGGTTAGACATGATAGTAGGCATAAGTAAAAAGTAAATTAGTAATTATTGCTTAAAAACCTTAAAATAGTATAAACAATTATATCTAAAAAAAACATTAAAATTAAAACCATTTTTATTGCATTCCATTAAACCATTTTAGAAATAAAGATAATACTTTAAATTGATTTCAATATAATCAATACATTAAATGTCGCTACAATCATCATAAAAAACCAATCTCACTGTGGTTCTATTCCGGCGAAAATGACGGAATATATTAAAAAAATGTCTCTAACATTAAAATGATAATAATACAATTAACAAAAACAAATAAAAATTAGGGTGTGACTGAGTCATAAACACGACTTGTGTTGTAAGAGAATGCGGTTACACAATATTTTTTATAGCAAATATCACAGTACGGATTCTTATGTTCTTTAGCTATCCTGCTAAAATGAAGATGATACATATAACGATGATGTGTGACAAACTACGTCTCCAGATTTTTTCAAAATTCATTGTTTTGATTGCCACCTACTATGCAAGCAATTTCAAAGACGTATTCACGTTAAAATTAATTCACTTTAAGAAATGCTTGCTACTTGTATTATGTTTTTGGTTTTTATTACTTTTGAATTTAATTAATATCATTGCTCTAGTAAGTAAGTAGTCTAATCTCATCAAGTGCTCTAAAAATTACATGTCAAAAGTTAAATCAAATTAGGAGAAGGGTTTCCCAGTGTTAGTCCCGGCAACTAGTAAGATACGGAAATCTGTTTGTTTGTCATTAGCACTACGACTAAGACTTGCAACGACTCTACAAGTGCCATATCTATTCTTGCTGTCATAGCGTCAGTGCTCACCTTTGTGTTTTAACACCGCAACAATATAGTCGATGTATATTTCTAACAATCAGTTTGTCGCTTTGCTTCCAGTCTCATGAAAGTTGTTGTTTAAAAACGCTAATTGTATTTGACGTTTTTGAAACATTTTAATCTAGTTTCTTGTTGATCGTGGCAAATAACGTGAATTTTGAACTTCCCACAGCAATAACATGCGAGTGATGCGCGGGATTCGCGGAATTTGAGACGGTTTAACGTTTGTTGCATATGCGCTTCTAGTGAAGCTTTGCCGTGGGAATATATATACGTAATTCTTAAAAATATTTGAAAATTTCTCCTGAATTTTAACAGGTTCGCTGTTTAGTGCCTCTTAAAATTTCATCATCATCATTCTGGCGTTATCCCTGTTATCGTATCCCGTTAATAACGTTTTCTACACTGTTGGTACTTGGACGGTAAATCGGTAAACCTCCGCAAGAGTTACCAACATAACCAATTTTTGCATCCATAAGCCACATGTATTTCTCACAATCAGGAACTGAGATTTCAAAATGCTTATGTATTTAACAAAATAATTTTAGCACATTGAAACTTCAAAAAACATAATCCATCTATTTCATTAGAAAATATATGGCGATTTCAAATTGATATTTTTTTAAATTTTAAACATTCAAAAAAATTATTTTAAATTCGCATGCGAATGATACCATTATGGTCAGACAAACATTTTATCGCCATTTTTCTAGTACTTTATGTATTATTAGGTGTAACGTCCTTGTCCCAGGTTGGAATCATACCATTACCATCTTTGGTGTCTATAGGCGGCGTGAATTTCTTACCATCGGAAAATCCGTCTGCTTTTTTGCCTTCTAATGTTTAAAAAAAAACTAAAAACCGTTAGCCAAATGATAAAATTAATAAAGGACCGCCTTGGAATCACTACGTTTTTCTCTAAAAATTACGATTAGTGGTCAAGCAATCGCGTAACAAACATATAAAAGAACCTGCAGTCAAATTGGAAACCTCCTCTTTTTGAAAGCCGGTTAAAATTGTAGAAGTCATATAGGATCATAATGTTAACTCTTTACAATTTCTGAAAGAAAATATCTTCTGTAAAGAAAATAAAGAAAGAAAATATCTCTTTACAATTTCTGAAAGAGAATATCTTCTGTAATTCTGACTTTCATTTCATTAATGGAAATATGTTTTTATTGTAAACTAGTTGATCCGGCGAACTTTGTATCGCTTGACTTAACATCTACTAATACTTTGTAAAGATTAAAACACTATTTTTTTTTGTTTTTTTTTTCATAAAAACCTTCTCTTGTTCCAATTCCACAAAAAACCACCAATTCAACAAAAAATAATTACTGAAACTGTTACCAGTTTGGCGCAACTTTCATATCAAAAAATAAAAAAATATGTTTGCTATGTTTTTATTCGCCCAAATCATATGACAGTTGCCTTATATCTGAATGCCTTTAGACTTACTTTCAAATTATACGGGTTATACTTTTTCAAGTAAACTTTAAACAAATTCGGGTTTGCTATGTATCTATGGAAGTCCCGCCTCTTATTACGTATTACGTAGTATTTATATACCCTTTGACTGTTACATCTGACCACGCGAAAAATTGGATTCATTTTTATACATCGACATAATTTTAGAATCACGTGCGATTCACTGATCAATGCCATTTTAATAATCTGACACATTCTTAGGATGGGATAAATATAGAGCGTGATCAGAAAAAACCCTTAGCGGTTTTTGCGGTCACTTAATTAAAGATGTAGTTGCAATGATCGGCTTTCGTCTTGTATTAAACACTTGCTTGAAGCCCCAATACCTGTCACGAAGCGAAACACACAAAAGTGGACAACAGAGGGATTAAGTTTGACATGATTGATCAAGAAATAATTAACGATGTTAATCTTACATTTCACTGACTGATTTTTAACCGAATTTACAAAAAGAGGTTCTCAATTCACCTCAAAATATTTTTCTGAGTTAATCAAACACGTAAAAAGTATCTTGACTAGCGCATTGCCGAAGAGGTAGGCAGAGGTACAACCAGGACACCCACGATTAGCCAACGACACCATGACCAACATTGTGATTGGTGGCAAACCTACGCCAACCAGGTACATATCCAATCCCGGCAACATTATTGAAAAACACATCTTGTAGTTGACTGATCTGGAGTCGAACCTGGGATCTCGAAAATCCAACAACTGGACTGCTAGAAGGCGATAATGTCACAAAACGTGCTTTTTCGTTAGATTTCAAGAAGCTTATAGATAGAACTAAGAGATTCTTCGATTCATTTGAATGAATAAAATTTTGACAATTGGCGTTTGTGTTCCTAACGTAAGGTTCGTCATGCCAATGAAGTCTGCAACTAGACAGGAATATCGTCAAATACAATAAAAATAAAAATATATGAAATAAATCACTAGTATGGTGGCTTAGCCTTTAAAATTGTCGCTAATACACGATCGTTTGTTTGAAATCTTATAGTCTTTTACGATTTCGAAAATTGAAAAGGAAACTGCTAATCCGATTTTAAATTAATGATAAAATTAGGGAATTTTTTATTTTGATTCTAGATTACATCAAAATCAATTTAGCTGAAGCTGAATTACGGACAATTATTAAGTTTTAGAGGTGTACTTAATAACAGAATTTAATAAACTAAGTATTGCTGAATTAAGAAAAAGTGAGTAACTATCTTCACGCCCATATCCCTGAAGGCAGAGAGGCACAATCAGAGCATTCACGACTAGCCGAAGACATTTACTTAGTCCGACAATGTGATAGGTGGAAAACTTATCACTAATCGGGCACACATCCAATCCCAGGCAACGTTATTTTTGGAAGAAAACTGAAAAAAACACATTTTTTTATTGGCCGACCCGGGGGTCAAACCCAATACCACATGAAGTCAAATCCATCACTAGACTGCTAGAACACAGAGGCAATTTTGAAAGAATTCAAAGTATTAACGAATCTTGACAAAACAAGTAGGAAGCTCATCCACGTATTCGATGCTCAATAGTCTCTGTTTATGAAATGTGGTAATGTCCCGTCATATTAACGACGTTAAGGAGTTAGGAGGTAGGACAGAATGGTGCTGCAATTCATCTCGATTTGTCCGCAGGTCACGGAGAAGCCGCTTTCGTGACTTCAACAATGTACGACCTCATACTCCCGTTCACAAACCAGGCATTACGTATTAGTTTATAAGTATGAACGTATGAGTGAATGTATGTATCATTGAATGAATGAATGATTAAATGAATGAACACTTTATTGCGCTATTAATAAAGAAAAACTTAACGAAAACTAATAATTATAACACTAACATTGAAAAATTAAATTATTGATCAAAGAACTTGTTCTTTAAATAAGTAGTATATTCGCGTCCGTATCCCCAAAGTCGTATGTAGAGGTACAACCAAAGCGACCAAAATTAAGGCAAAGCAAGTGGCAAAGCTATCGCCAACCGGATAATTATCCAATCCCTGCCAAATTTTTTTTGTTAAAAAAAACACGTTTTGAACTGCCGGACCCGAGAATCATACGTTGAAGACGTTATCCATTTCTTCAAATAATAATAAAATCTTTATATACTTGCAGCAAATGCGAAAAAAAAATACATTTATACGTAATGTACTTATTATACAACAAATATACAATAATATTTGTAGGATAAAGAACCTTAAACAATGGTCATTAAAATTTGTGCCGGTTTGTCTGATTATTTTTTTACAAAAACAGATTTTCGTCAAATTTTGTGTAGTAAGTAGTAGCGTATGGCCATAGTGAACATTTAGGCTACCTTTTACTGCTTGAAAATCTGTCGTTTTCATCTCAAAGCACATAAAGTCATTTTAAAGTGTACGCGAAGTCGCGGACAACATCTGTTTCTAACCGACTCTAAAACGAGGAGATTATCAATACGATTGTATTTTACGCGATTACTCGGCCAATCACGAACCGATTTTGATTGTGATTTTTTGGAACGATAGCTCATGATTATGCAGTAATCCCATAGTAATATCATAGTCCTTCCAGTAGGATGTTGATAAAATATGTGTAGAATCTTCTCGAAATCATTAACTACCTTTTGAACAAATAGCTATCAAATAGCGTAGTAATGATAAAATATTTGAAGTTGTTTTTTTGCAGTTCACTTCTTCTAATTGTTTGTTTATTTTTTTTTCTGTTCCGTTTTTACGCTTGTAAAATAAAGTATTCCTAAAAATATGGCTCTTGTAAATATGTTCGAGATTTGTTTATGAATGCCTTGCACCGACGTCGAAGGAATCACATTGTCTTTCAGTATCCTAACATGAACAGTTTACGATTTCGAATAGTTAAGTCAAAACGTAATTTTCCCTAAAGGACTTTAATTACGGACAAAATAATGTTTTTGAATAATTGCAAAGTTCGACAAATTAATTTAATCACTGCTACAATAGATAATAAAATATATACATAGTAGTTTTTTTTAATTTATACAGTACTAGCCGTTGCCCACGGCGTTGCCCGAATGGTTAATGGTTAATTCAAGTTACTCTCTAGGTGTGTGTCAAATTTCATGAAAATTGGTTTTGCAGTTTTTTGCATGAAGGAGTAACAACCAAACAAACACACAAACTTTCGCTTTTATAATATTAATAGGATACCAACTCCTTTTTTACTATGTTGTCATGAAATAGTCATGCACTGTATGTTTCTATTTTTAAACTCGAAATTGTTTGCTCGTCTTCAACCCGTAATAAAAAGCAAACATTTTCCTGTTAGTAAAATATTCAAATTGAGTTTCGGCACCCAAAGCAGTAACGAAGATATGCCAAGCCGAAGTAATCCCCACTTTAGCTTCTTGAGTGAGTAATTAATCCGGCTTCTCAAACATCTAAACTGCAAAAACACAATATTATGGTGGCAGAGAAAAGATAAGGCAAAGTGCCTATACTGACGAGCTATTGCAGGGTCTTTCCATTTAATCTGAATGACAGGATTATAATTGAAAATGTAAATTACTATTTTTGGAGATGTCAAACTTTCACCCTTTTATTTTTAGTATATTCATAGATGAAGCTTTTATTTTTTTCTATCGAAATCTTTCGATTCGACTATTCGAAAACGATAAATGTTCATGTAAGAATACAAGCGAAATTATATCTCTTCGTTTACGAATTACGATCTAGTCGTCACGGTTAGTTGATATGGATGATCTTTTCGCAAAATCATAATCTTTTCGCAATTTCCTTCAAACCAAAATAAACCTTATCAACGCTTAAAAAGATTTAATGTTACATGTTCTTTGAATTACAAAGAAATATCGTGATTTAGAGGTCCATATCTGTCGAGTACAGGCTGATTATGTGAATCACTACCATATGCAGACAAATAGGTTTATTGGACAATGTCATCATAAAGTTACCTGATTCATGAACCCACTATAAACTTTAAAGGAATTAAATTTCAGTTGGCAAATTATCAAATTGCTTAAATGAATTTATAAGTCTTTCTATGAAAATAAATGAAAAATATGTGTGCAATGTTACATATATTTTATTCTTCAACATTTATTTTCATTACATTCATTATAATTTAAATTATTAATTATAAACAATTTTAAAATGTAAATAAATTTAACCCTATCTACCATAAACTACCACAATTTCCAAACCTAGCCAGTCAGGAGAAGAACCACTACAACTACAATTTCTGAAATTGTAATAATATTTATGCTTGTCTGCAAGAAAATCTTAAACAATGTAATATGGTTTCTCTAACATCAAATCAAATAGCTTCTTTCGAAACCTTTTTAGAAGCAGCGATTTAAGGTAAACAGGAATTTGGTTGCATTGCCTCGTTGGTCGAGTGGCTAACGTACACGCCTAACTACATCGATCAAACGCGAGGCTTGGGTTCGATTCCCGACGGGGGCAGGCATTTGTGTGATGAACATTTAGATTTCCGGGTCTGGGTGTTTATTAAATATATTCTGGTATCTATTTAAGTATTTCTATGTATTAGAATAGTTGACTAACAGCCATAACACAAGCATATAATTTGCTTACTTTGGGGTTAGATTCAATTCGTGTGACTTGTCCAGGGATATTTATTTATTATTTATTTTATATGCTAATGGACATGCCGTACCATGTTATTAGTTTTGTAAATATTGAGTTTTAGGTTGGGGCGCATAGAGCTTCTCACTATATCTTAAATGTGATAAACGTAGGACTTCAGTATTTGTGTAAAACAAATTATTATATATTTTTTTAAATTACATATACATCCAAAATGCATAAACAATGTAAAGATAATATTTTGAGAGTTTTAAAAAGTGGCTTGCATGAATGCAAATGATTAACACTACATATCGCTTATATACACATCTTCTGAACTCTAGAGTCTAGTTAATTCTACAGAATTCCCCAAAATAGGAATACCATAATACCACCTGCAAAATGAAAGAAACATACATGTAAGGTAACGGCAGAAAGGATACGAAGGTAAACTGGCAAATTTCAGAAAAAATAATTTCCAAGTCCTTCACAAATAGCTTTCCACTATCTGTCTCTATGTATGCTTTCAAACTAGGCAACGGGTTATGATGCGGTTTTTATTGTAGACAGAGTGATTCAAGAGGAGTTCATATGTATAATAACATAGATAAAGTTGTCTGGCAAAGATCGCTCTGAAGCGATAAGAGCGCCTTTGTGCACCTGAGTTAAATATTATAAGTGAAAGAGTGTGTATTATTTTGCAAATCTTGGTGCATAATAAAGTGTATTCATTCATTAATTCATTCATTCATTCATTCATTGAAATTTGGCCACCCTTGCGAAGCTGGGACGGGCTGCGAATTATTTATAAATAATATTTAAAACAATTTAAAACATATCTAATGTAAATATTTAAAAATGTTAGGATGCCGCATTATTGTAATACTGTTTATTAAATTAAGTATTTACAGTTTTTGTAAACAATTTTGACGTATGTTTAAAGTATGAATAAAGAGTTTTCATATATTTTTCAAAGTAAAACAACAAAACTAAGGTTTATATTTACGAATCCTAGTTAGTATTTTAAACATTCCTACACTTTTCAACTATAAAAATCAATTTCTGTTCGTTAGTCTCGCTAAAACTCGAGAACGGCTGAACCGATTTGCCTAATTTTGGTATTGAATTATTTGTTCAAGTTTAGGGAAGGTTTTAAAGATAAGAAAAAGGGGAAAAACAGCGAGGAAACTAGGAGAAACAACATTTTAATTTTTCCCATACAAACCGAACTGGTGGGATGAAGTTCGCTGGGAAAAATAAAAATTAAATTTGCTTTGTAATTATTTATAAAAACTTACCAGAATTATTAAACATATAGAAGTGTTAGTACATATTTATGTGATTCGCGCGCTGCGTGGTATATTTCTTCCGTTATAATTCTGGTAAGTTTTTATAATTAATTACAAAGCAAATTTATTTTTTATTTTTTGCAGCTAAACTAAAGCACATAACAAAAAAATGAAGAAGAACTATTTTTGCGTAGGATTTTTTTTCTCTACAACTTTACTTGAAACTTTTTTTTCTATGTCCTTCCGTTATTAAGTTATTTTAAAAAAAGGCATTTTTCAACCCTTTTTTTATTTTTTTCATCCCTTTCCCCTTAATTTAAATCAAAATTTCTTTCATAATATCATTATTTAAGTATTAATGAATACATTTTTACTCATTGCGCCAAAACTGGTCAGATCATGGTTTCATTTAACTTTTTATTGGACTATAAGAAACTTCCTGCTTTAATAAAATGAAAGTCTGGTTGTTCTGGATCTCGAGCTATAAACAGTGAACAGTTTTATATATTAATACCGATTAAAAAGTGATGAGTGATAACCACCTTCTTCATAAATAAGTAAGGGAAAGTTGCAGGTGAAAGTCTACACATGCGGGTATTTTTTTTCAGATTAATGAATTTAGCATTAATGAATGGTGAATGGTGTTAAAAGCTATTTAAATTTTTTGCATATCTCTGAAATTCGTTTTGAGCCTTTTAAACCGACTTACAAGAAAGGAGTATCAGTTCGACCGTATGTTTTCATTTATCTGAGCCACCTCAAAACTTTTTCTAAACTCATTTTGATTTTTCTTTTTATCTTCATTTTTTTTATATTCACTTAAATTTAACCAAAAATCAAAGCAAACAAGTGGTTTTTGAGTTTTATGCACATTTTTTTGCATATCTAAAGTTTTATGGGACCACTTACGCTAACTTCTTTATTTTATGAAAAGAGAATTGTCAGGAGGAGGTGATGTAGAAGATGAGCAGCAAATTCGGAGAATGTTCATAAAAATGTATGCCATTATTTTCAATTTAATACTAAGGAATAGTGGCATCCCTGCTCCAAGTTTCAATATCACCTAGCCCAAATGTGAGTAATTCAAGTCCTTCTAAAAACTCCTAAGAATAAAGTTTATTATACTCAAAGCTCTGGTCCTTGTTGAGATAGAAGAATAACGGACTTAAAGGTGGTATTCAAATGATAGATTTGCCAAAGCTTGCTGGTGATTAGTTGGCGTAATGTTAACAAAGTAATTGGTAATCAAACTAACTAGTTAACAAACCTAACCAAACACTGGTGGTAGACTGCTGTGCAGGAACTTGCCCGGGTAGGGATAAATGATCCTTCTCAGCACCTTGAAATATCTTAAATGTTCCAGTCTGGCGGATAGGGCAGCTGGCAGACTTACACAATAGGCCTTTTATCCCGACTTCAAGACAGCGTTGAGTCAGTAATGTCTATGGTGTCTATAGGCCACGGTTGTCTCTAACCATCAGGAAAACCATGTGTTTATTTGCTGACCTCTAACGTAAAAAAACTGGACCTGCTAGCTGAATCGGTACAATGGTTATAGTCACAGAAAGAAAATTCCCACAAAGAGAGTTTTATGTCCCTATCATGATGGAGAGGAGTTTTTTAATACCTCCATCATATATTGTAAGTGTCGGAGTCCCATACAGTATCAATTCACTTAAACTTCAAATAGCACTACCCTGCCACATTTCATTATATTCTGGTGTTATTGAATTTCCCCTGTGTTGGTCCGGTCGCTTTTGCAGAATAGACCATTTGCCTGCCAGGCAGCTCGTAAAAGGTGAGCATAGGTTAACAGCGTGACATCTGACTAGGTGGTAGAGTTTCGCAGCCACGACCGTGCTTGCCGTTGACGTGTTTCGGTTCGGAGGATAAGTTAGCCGGTAAACTTACTTTTGCTTGAAGTCTCATATCCTGGTTTTAGATTATCAACGCACCATTACCAACTTTGGTGTCTCTAGGCAGTGTGAATTTCTCACCATCAGGAAATCCGTCCGCTTGTTTGCCTTCCAATATCATAAAAATAACGTTTATGCATGACGATGATAACTTCCCATCAAGTGACCCACATTCCTATTTACCTCCTCTTCTATAATAGGAACCGAAGACCATTACTTTGCAATAATATGTCTATGCACAAAGAACCTGAGTCATCAAAAAACATCTGATTCGATTTCATTTTTAGTTCACTCTATTCACGTAGGTTATGCACGACTGCTCGTAACCTTGGCGACGGATCCTGGGACGATGTGACTTGCACAAGTTGCCTCTGATATTTTTCTGCAGTTACCTTTACTGTGGCTTACTGAGAAATCTTTTGTTCGATAAATACCTACCACAAACCATAATTAAACCATTCAGTAGGTACATTCTTGAACTGAGCTATAACTAATTGATTTTACTATAACAGTCTACATAATATAGCGACTCAGATGTACTATCTATGGTATCTAAAGATAAAGATTGTATCTTAGCATAAGATGAGCCCCCTGCTTATTCGCTATCGCTTTAATAATAGATAACTTTTTAGCATAACAAACGAGCAGGCGACTTCCCTGATATTAAGAGGAAGTATATCTATACTTCCTCTTAGGTACTTATCGCCTCTGTGGTCTAGCGGTTCAGTTGTTTGACTTGAATGCATGAGGTCTCGGGTTCGAATCCCGGGTCGGGCAACAAATAAAATTGGGTTTTTCCAATATTCTAATAAAAAAAATGTTGCTCGGGATAGGATATGTGCACGGTTGGCGATAGGCTTGCCACCTATCACATTGTGGGACTTAGTATCTTCGGCTAGTCGTGGGTACCCTGGTTGTGCTTCTGCCTACCTCTTCGGAGACATGGGCGTGAAGATACTTTTTTTTAGGTACTAAAGGAGCTAATGGTGCGTTGCTCTCCTAAGGACAGAGTGTGACTCCTTGTCTTTATATAAGTCTATCCATCCACTACCCTACAAAACGAAGAGAACAGCGAACACAGACGTTATAAATAAAGTATGAAGTTGTAAAAACAGCGAAGCTAGCAACATGTTAGATGTTCAGGGAGTAATCACAGGTGTAAGAGTAATCACACAAGACAATGGTGGTGATTCTGCTGTTCACAAACTAAACTTATTTTAGATGCATGCTATCTTTCTCAAATGAAACAAAAACAAAAGAGATGGAACAGTTTAGACGTGTCAGATTGGTGCTGACATGTCTAATCGTGATGTTTTTAATCAACATTTTCCGAGTGATAGATTAAACGTCTGTAGAAATGACGTGTACGGTCTAAATTGACAGCACTAAAAGTGTTTTGTTTCCTTCTGTTACTTTCGTTGAAAGAAGACAGGGATAACTTAAAATTAATTTAGTGAGTGCACAACAAAATTACCACCAATGTGTACCAATTCTTAAGGTTTTCTCTATCCTTAAGATTAATTATTTTTATTTTATAACCTCCTAATGGTAAAAAACATAGAAGTCACAGATATTACTGGTGCATTCCCGTCTACAGTGGGGTGTTTTGTATACTCACACTAAAGGCTTAATGTGCCAGCCACATGAAGGCAACGCACTACATTTAGTCTTAAAAAAAAGTATATTCACGCCCATATCTCCGAAGAGGGAGGGCAGAGGCACAAGAAGGACACCCAAGACTAGCCGAAGACACTAAGTCCCACAAAGTGGTAGTGGGAAACCCTATGGCCAACCAAATGTGCCCACATATCCAATCCCGGGCAACTTTATTTTTTATAGAAAATATTTTAAAATACAAATTTTCTTTTTTTTGTTGCCCGACTCGAAGATCGACCCCGGGACCTCAAGAAGTTAAGTTCAACGCCGGGCCGCTAGACCACTTAGATATGGTATTTATAGGCAAATAATATTTCTTAATCACAAAACCCGCTTGTTTGCCTTCCGATTCCATAAAAAAGTGATAAAACATAAAAATCTGCGAGTAATCAATTATTTTATTAATGTAATTGGTCAGAGTCGTTGTAAATTTAAAGTAATTAGTCATCGACGGCGGATCAAAAATAATTTAATTAAAATTAAATATTTTACAGTAAAATAGTGACCAAGCGGGCTTTTCAAGGATATGTAATTTATACGCATAGTTTAAAACATTATTTATAATTTAAATATCACTGTAGTTATCTGTATACACTTATTATAAAACTATATAAAGTGAATACTGTATATAGGAGATATTTAAAAATAGGCCCTTTTGAAAAAAAAGCGGCAGTAGACTACATTTTAAGCATGTTTAGAAATTTGTCTGTCTGTATTCTGACCGAGATTCACGCCGAATCTACTAAACCAATCGTAACGAAATTTGGCTGGTAATAGGCATTTTCCTAGATGTCCCTGGGACTTCATTATCAGATCCAGACTTGATGGCAATGGGAGCATCTCGGAAATACTCTCTTTCAAATAAAAAGTAATTTTTAAAAACGACTTAGAAACGACGAAGAAATATTTCAACATACACAAAACAAAGTTTTGTCAAAGTTGGTTAAAAATTAAAAAAAAAATTACGTTTTTACGAGTGCCTACTCAGTGTTGAAGTGTTTAGCTCCTTGTCCTTCAAATTTTATGGCTTAAATAGATAAGGCAATAGGATCAAACGAGGAAAGATATCACAACCTCATAATGACGGTTATATTGGCATTGAACATACTCTCTCTTATGATCAGTTAGCCCACCAGAACTATCACGGGGAAAATTACTAGCGGGCGATGGCGATATTGCTAGAACAAAACAATATTTGCAATATCTGATTATAGTTAAGGGAAGCTATAGTTGGTATTTACAGCATTTTTTTATTTTTCGTTATTTTAAATCCTGTCACTTGACTCATTCTTGACACTGACAAATTACATTTATTAAAATTACTGATTTGATATTTACTTTATGAATGTCACGTTTATAAATCTTGACACACATGTCATACACTTCTTAATGTTATGCTATTTAATAAATATTTTACGAAAATTAAGCCACAGTCACATAAAAACACTACTGTAAAGTTCATATTAAAAATAATGTTCGCGTAGAGAAATCTACGTGAAAAAAACTAATAAGATAAAAAATACATGTCACGAAATGTACGCCTTTGCAAAAACAAAACTAATTTTGGATAATGTATGTGTAAAAATAATTTGTGATTTTTTTATCTTAACACAGATAGAAGCGGCCGAGAGACTTTGTTTCAAAACATGTAGCGAAAGCACTCTGTCCGTCGATTTTAGACGATCGTGTGTAACAACCCTTAATTTGTCGACTGTGTTGCAACTACAAGGTCAGGGGACGTTCAGGTTCTGACCAACCACAAGTTTTTGCAGTGTCATATTACAAGCACAAACCCAGATAAGCGTAAAGAAATGTATTTGTGAAAAACGCGTAGTCAGGCCTCTGATTAATAATGTAAATTAATATTAAAAAGTGAAATTACACTGGATGCCTTTTAAGGCCGCATTTTTTGATAAAGTTGTGTATACTGACTCATATATTGACTTGATCGACATCTAAGCGAAATAAAGTAGATACTTTTAAAGGATTTCGTAGACGAACGCAAAAACTGGGACTTTTAGATCCGCCACATTTATTCGGAGTTTTGTTATGGAATTCCGTTAAAATTAGTTATTTTCTGTGTGAATATTTAGGTCATCCCAGTTAACTTGTAATTTAATCTGGTCTTCGGGATGTGACATTTCTTGGTACATTATCGTCGTTTCCACCTCCCTGTCATAAGGTTCTGTTGCCTTAGGAAGTCGATTTGAATAAACTCGAAGGGTCTATTCAAATCAAACAGCCCGGTCAAGAGCAAGGCTGAATTTAACGGAACGATGCGGAGGTTTTGAGAGAAGCCTCTCTACAGACCATTAATATGCTTTTTAATTCCCTATTCCCTGTCTTTTGAACGCTTACTCCTATGCACTAGACACTTTCGTTTTTCGGCGCAACCACTGCTACATAATTTTTTTTATTAAATTTGTAGACGTTCAAGGACTTCCCTTAGATGCAGTCTGGCTCTTGAAGGACTACGCATGTAACATAGGTAGACTTATGAAACCCTTTCTTTTAACTTTAAAACCTAATAATCTATTTCTTTATTCTTAATCAATTATAAGAAACTCTTTGTCTAAATATAAACAACATGGTCATTGTTTGCTCATAGGCGGCATCAAAGAACATCCTGTTGTTCAACCCCTGACCCGGGATCTCTATTAAAAATAACAAAGAGACCTTGTCTAATTAATATTCATATTATTAAACTAACGCACACAGAGATAATGTCTAATACGTACATTATCACACATACAAAGCTTCGATTTAGATAAAACTAAATACAAACTTAAAGCATACGCAGTTGTCCTCCAGACATAATCGAGTAGTATCGTGGTTCCAAATAGGCTTAATTTATAATTTAATTATATTTTATATTTTAATTAAATAAATATTTTTTTAAAAAGCCATTTGGTGTTTGCACTCGTAACACGCACAGTCAATTGTCAGTCCTAAGATCTTGCATTCTTTCGACATACTAATGCTACTCTATGTACAGCTTTGGGGTATCATATTTCAATTTCCTTGCTATTATATGATTTTGTGGGGCTTCTTAGTTTATTATTGACACCTCAATTCTGGACATGGACAAGAACAGCATTCGCACGTCTTTTCACATCCCTGACTATGTCCCCTACAAACAGCACCACAATGTTAAATGTGAACGTATAAAAAGTATCTTCACACCCATATCCCCGAAGAGGTACGCAGAGGTACAACCAAGGCACCCACGACTAGCCGAAGATACTAAGTCCCACAATGTGATAGGTGGCAAGCCTATCGCCAACCGGGCACATTTCCAATCCCGACCAAACTTTTTTTATTAGAAAATTGGAAAAATCCAATTTTCTTTATGTTGGCCGACCTGGGATTCAAACCTGGGACCTCATGCAGTCAAGTCCAACACCCGGACCGCTAGACCACAGAGGCGATATAAATGTGAACGCTTGGCTATATTCTCCCATTTGTTTCTTGACAATTGAGAAACGGTTCTAACAATGTGTTTTACATAATGACATTCCCCTACATGCATCATTTGGTGGTCGCTTTTATGTATTCAGCTCCAGAGTACCTGACCGTTACTCGCCTGTCACTCAAACAACTGGCAAAGAATCGTCCTACATTTAAGGAACAGCCACCAAGCTGCAGCAAAGGTTCCTTTTATGTCCAATTATACTAAGAATATTAGTTTTTTACAACCGAGTTTTTCAGCACCTACAGGCTCGAGAATTCCTAGTTCGATTCAAATAAAATTATGTTTTTAGACTCGTCTCACACCCTAGCAGCAGAATTACGATTAACACATTGAAAAAATAAGACAAAAAATGTACATAGCATGGGGTGGGCGGTAAGAAGTTTGCAGGAACGATGGTAAGGAAGGGGAAATTTCATAGAAGAAACATTTTTAGTGGATCAACAAAAAACCAGAGCCTAATTCTATTTAGAAAATTCGTCCCATTTGCGGCAATCAACAAAAGTTACAACAAAAAGTATCTTTTGCATAACAGATCAAACAAAAAATCTCTTACAAGAAGATTGTTTGACCTTGAAAAGGCGGAAAACATCTCGATTTCCATTTTCGGTGCCAGTCACTTGGGTAAACTAAATCAGCTTGGTTTGAGTAATCTGTAAAAACTAACAACCATGAGATTCATGTACAGGGGGTGTAGAATAATTACGTTAGATTAATAAGATGTTCTAGACAGCTGTAAACACTTCAAACAAAAGTAACCTTGAAAAAAATTGTTTTCATCTTCCAATTATTTTTTTATTATTCAATGTACGGTCTAGACTTATACAAATCAATTTTCACAACCAGTGTTTCCAATCGTCTAGAACCCCTATTAGTCACTTTCCTAACCCCTTCGTAACATACCGTGCCTTTGGCGCAAATCTCATGCTATTTTTTTTAAATGTATGTTTAGATTAAAATAAAGTGTAAATACGATGTTTATTCTAAATAAAAACAATTAGCTTAGTATTATTATTTTAATAATCTAATAAAAACTACGTTGTCAGGAGTTTGATAGGTAACTAGTCTGTTTAACCAACTAAACTATCGCTGTTTGCCACCTGTCATTATGGGAATAATAAAGTACCTTGACATATTGGTAGGTAACCTAGCCGTACTTCTGCTTATCTCTGCTATCTATCTATATGCTCGATGAAAAAAAATAGCACCAACTTTTATCACATTTTATAATGATAAATAAATAAATATTCCTGGACAAGTTACACAAATTGAATCTAATTCTATAACTATACCAATACATAGAAATACTTAAATAGTTACTAGAATTAATTTAATTAACACATCTAAATCACACAAATGCCTACTCCCATCGAGAATCGAACCCAACCCTGGCGGTTGGTCGGTGTATTTAGGCGTGTACACTAGCCGCTCCACTAAGGAGGCGATAATGCGTAAATTATTATGTTTTCTTCAAAATAATGTAATAAACCATTTCATTCATTTCTAAAAATACCTAGCCAGACAATTTTAAACTTTATTAATATCCTCATGTTGGTTCAAGCCCGGTGTCTAGAATAGACCATTTGTCTATCTGCCTCATAGCTCGTAAGAGACGAACTTGTATTAAATATGTCATTACTAACAAACCACAGCAAAATACTGTGCAGCATTTTGCTCACGTAGGGTTCCACTATCTTGACAATTCATGGCGTCATAACAACAATGTCCCGGACCGAAAAGTGGGTTAATCCGTAGATTTGTATATTTAAGGCCAAAATCTTGGACAGCAAATTTTGGATCAGGATTGATTATTAATCCAAGATTGATATTTTGATCCATTTTTATGTTATCGCTTGCCAATAACATACATGTGGACAGGATAAATATGGTAAGATAGACCGGCGGATACGCAACTATCTAGATTAGTTGAAATCCATCTTTAGAGATACATTATTAACATTGGCCGTAAGCCTATACCCCAGTCACAGGACAATGACGCACTTATAGTATATTTTAAATCTACAGGCCACGGTTGTCTTGCCATCACGAGAACCGCGTGCTTCGTTGTGGTATCACTTAAAAAAGACAAGAATAAAACACTTCTTTTGGTGGTGTGATAAAACTAGCTGTTGTCCGTGGCGTTGCACTCGTATTTAATGGTCCCACAGGAACCTTTTTTGGGATAAAAACCATCCTATGTGTTAATCCAAGTCACCCTCTATGTGTGGTCCAAATTTCTTAAAAATCGGTTTAGCAGTTTTTGCGTGAAGGAGTAACAAACAAACATACAAACTTTCGCATTTATAATAACTATAGGA
Source organism: Calephelis virginiensis (assembly GCA_002245475.1). Lineage (NCBI taxonomy): Eukaryota > Metazoa > Arthropoda > Insecta > Lepidoptera > Riodinidae > Calephelis > Calephelis virginiensis. Next base: position 21,835 of record NJDC01015973.1, read on the forward strand.
TACAGAGTCACCTGCTTGTTCTCTAAGTTATAACATAAAACAAACTCCTGAAATGCGGTGTCAAAATATTACAACACCGAAACTGTTAAAATTATATAATTTATAATCTGGCAACACCACATTCTAGAATCACAAGACATAATGTAGAAAAATCTCAATTTCACGCAACACAAACTTTGTGATAAGTTTTTTATGATTTCCTACTTTGCCTATGTAATTGTATCAGGGTATTGTGGTTCTTCGGCTTTTTGTGGTTCGCACATCGGCCTTCTGCACTTTCGTTTTCGCTTTTCAATACAGTTGATTGATTTACGCAATCTCTATAGCGTGTGTTGTATGATTCACTTTCGATTTATTTAAATTTTTACGTCTTTCATGTAATAAATAACTATTCTCATTCGTCACTGTTACACTATTGTTGCCTCTGTGGCTAGTGGTGTTGGCATTGGCCACCTGAGGTTTTAAGTTCGATTCCTGGATAGAAAAATCGAAAGTGTGTAATTTAATGAAAACAATGATGCCAGGAGTTAAATTAGTGTCCGGTTGGCAATAGGATTGCCATCTATCACGTTGTAAGACTTAGTACCTTCGGCTTATGGTGGGTGTCATGGTTACAGACTGTTTGTTCGGAAAATACACGTGTGAAGATATTTAATTTTACTGATGTGGATTTTCAATTTGCTTTTAAAATAACGTTGTCCGGCATTGGATTTGTGCCCCGTTGGCAATAGGCTTGCCACCTATATTACCCCGTGTTGGTCCGGGCTCCTTT
>NJDC01015981.1:0-11669 GCA_002245475.1 Calephelis virginiensis
TGGCAGGAACAAGTAAGATGGTGGATCCCTATCCGGGCAAGTTGCAGCACAGCACTCTACCACCAATAGTCTAATTGTTAATGACTCTTAACCTATGCTCACCTGGTTAGGAGGCACATGATCTATTCTACTCAGAGGACCTGGACCAACACAGGGAAAGTATGATAACTTTATTCAATTAGCTACCATAATCTGACATAATTTTGTGCCTCTATAGAACTGACATATCTGATCTAGCAAAATAACTCAGTCATAAGCAGATTTGTCATAGAGCATATACCTGAATTAAATTGAAAATTATTATCAAAGGTACAATAATGCATCATCTAAAATACTTTATAATTAATAAATATATTATACAAGTATTAAGATCGATTCATCGAATTAACAGTGTTGCTATATGAACGTGGTGGCGCCCTCACTTATTTTCTACTGTTTTATGTCGCACTGTACCTATCTTCTTTCACGATCATTGATTTATGATCTTTGTTTTTTTAGGTTAATTTGCCCCTTCTGGGGCCGGCTAAGACCTTTAGGCCATGCTGCCATGACTTCTGTATTAATTAATTCTTAAACAGTCATTAGTCACTTTGTACAAAGTCATGGCAGCTCAGGGTCATGAGTAAAGCGGTGGCTTCGTTACTCATGCTCATCTAGGAGATTTGACGGCAGCAAGGAAATAGACGATATACTAATTTCTTCAGGATCATTATCTCATTTGTGCACTTTCACTGAACAAAATTGATCTAATTCCCACCTAAATTAATCAATTTCATTCAATATAAACACGAAATTCAATAAAAATGAAAAAATTTACGACCACCTTCATTCACGATGGTGCCAAAACTTCATTATTGGTTGTCAACAACCGACTGCTGAGCTGACAGTTGACATTTGACAGTTACTGCTTGTATGGTATGATAATTTTGGAATAAAAACAAATGATTTTGATTTTTGTCTTAGCCTGTTGTTATAATTAACACACAATAACATTATTCCTAGAAATAAATACAAACGATTCAAAGTCAAAGTATAAGCGCAATGCTACGTGGAAGGAGTTTATACAACTGTGGTTGTATGATAGCGATACACTTTCACCCCGCAAGGGTCTCGAAAAGTGCGCTTGTTCCAATGAATGTAGTCTCCGCCAGTAGTAACTTGAAAGTCGCGGGCCTTACAAGTGTATCATATCGTCTAATAACTACAGCTAAGAGGAAAATGGTATGAAATTGTTTATTGAGTCTTGACACCTGTTGTTCGTCGCCCTGTATTTTCAACAAATGTTGTGATTTAAACTTATTACTGTTTAGTTTCTCGGAGCCTTATTACTGTATTGTGTTTTTAGGCAGATAAATTAAACTCGGACGACCGTAACACTTTGCTACAGCCATTATTACAAAATGGGTGGAAGGTACAGGAAAATCGAGATGCCATTGAGAAGGAGTTTATGTTTAAAAACTTTAACGAGGCATTTGGGTTTATGACTAGAGTGGCATTATTAGCTGAGAAAATGGATCACCACCCTGAATGGTTCAACGTTTATAACAAAGTTCAAGTATGTGTACTTTCTAATTTATTTCTTGTTACCGTAATTAAAAATTTAGAGGTTTTAATGATATGACCACCAACATGAAAGAAAATTATTGTTTTGTAATAATTTGTGATTGACACAAACATTAATGTATAATCAGCAAGCAACGGTAATTTTCAAAGGTTAACCATAATTGTGGATAATTTTATATATCTTTCATTGTTTTAGGTAACCCTATCATCACATGATGTTAATGGCCTAAGTCAGAGAGATATTAAAATGGCATCATTTATGGATAAATCAATTTAAATATTAATAACTGAAGATTGAAGAGTGTATACTTTTTATTTGTGTAATAAAATGAAAACATGTGTTAATTTTGTGATATATTTTATTAAGTTTAACATGAATATAAAATAATAACTTGTAATTTATTTCATATTGTGCTCTATTTATTTTTTCGTATATAGCATGGACATACTCTATTGTCATTAAATGGTTCAGTTTCAAATAAAGCAGTATCTGGATAAGTTTTTTCCATCAATCTCTTCAATTCTAAAGCGTGGTCAAGGTCCCTTGCTTCACATACAAGTTTTACCTAAAAGTAAATAATTATTAATTTTTATTTTATTCTAAATGTCCAATATAAGTTAAATATCAATTCTGCCACATCTCTTAGACCTAATAAATTTATAAATTTTTTTGATATCTTTAGCCAAACTAATATTAGACCTATTTTTAAATATTACATTTTTTTAGATGTTGGGTATTGAATTACATCCTATGATCCTGAATCAGTATGTCACATCAGATATTACAGACAGCAAGATAATATATATTGAACAATTTTTCATCTAAAATTCCAATGTTGTCCATTTAATTTAAAAAAAGAATAATTAAAATTAAAGATGATACTTTACTAAATCTTAATGAATAACTGAATGAAGTTGTGATCTATTGCCGATAATCACTAGTGTCTGGTATGGTTATAAATTTAGCTCTAATTAAAAAAATGTTTATGACAAATTCTTCATTAACAAAATAAAGTACCTAATAAGGTAGACTTTACTTAATAGCTTGCCTAATTACTTCATGATGCCTGGTTTCATCGTATTACCTACCTCTTCCCTCTTTCAGCAAGCTAAGCATTAAGCTTGTCTTTGGCTTGTTTCAATTTGGAAGGTAAGTTTACACAAAATTATTTACAGAAAAGAATTCAAATCTCAGCCTCATATTCGCAACACACCATTATTTTCTTTATTGTTTTCAGTACCTATACACTTAAGAAATCCGTTTGCTTTAATAGAGCTATTTTATTTTTATGATATTGGAAGGCAAACAAGCAGACGGATTTTCTGATGGTAAGAAATTCATGCCTAATCATTCGAACCAGAATACGTCAGCGGCAAGGACTGACGTTCTGGCGGCAGGAATAGGTAAGGCTAATCCGGGCGAGTTGCTGCAAAACTCTACCACCTAGCCAATAGTTAAGTGAGTCGATTGAAATCAAAACCCGCAATCTGTATATGGATTCCATATTGCCGGTTTTAATTTCAATCGACATAAATGTAAGACGTATAAGAGATAGTTTATGTGAAACAAAACTGGAACATTACCTCAACCCTATAAATTTCATTTTCGAGCCAGATTCGATCTTGAAAGAATCTTTTTACGTTGTAACCATTAGATCCTACAAGTTTCAGGAGTTCTTCAATAGCCTTAGACGTGTCTCGTATGCCTACCTGTTTAAATAACAAATAAATAAAAATCTATCGATCAAAAATTTTGATTGATTGATGAGTCCTGTATAGTTGTACACAGTTTGGCGCAACTTTCATATCAATAAAAAAAAATAAGTTTGCTATGTTTTGTATTCGCTCAAATATGAAACTAGTTGCCTTATATCTGAATGCCTTTAGACTTACTTTCAAATTATATGGGTTATACCTTTTCAAGTAAACTTTATACAAATTCGGGTTTGCTATGTATCTATGTAAGTCCCGCCTCTTATTACGTAGGTAGTATTTATATACTCTTTGGTTGTACAATAATAAACTTGCGTGATTAAATTACAATTAAACTAAGTACCGTATACCGTTGACATCCATACTAATATTATAAACTAGCAGTTTCACATACACCGATTTTGATGAAACAAAGCCTATGCCACTCAGGGATAATGTAGCATTCTAAAGGTGAAACAATTTTTGAAATTGGTCCGGTAGTTTCGGAGTCTATTCATTTCAAACAAACAAAAAATCAAACCTTCCATCTTTAGAATGTAAGTATAGATAAAGATAAATATTTATTTGGACTAAAATACACAAATTGATCTAACTCCGAAATAAGCAAATTATATGCTTATAATGTAATGCACCTGGAAATATAGACACCTCTGTTTATCACACAAAGGCCTGCCCCCGTTGAAAATCGATCCTGAGAATCGCGATTGATCGGCGGAATAAAGCGTGTGCCGCTAATTCTTTTGCCAACGAGGCAGTCTAATTATACATGCGAAAGTCCGTCTTTTCCACTTTTAGGGCTTAGCCATTAGACTGATTTGATATAAATATAATAACCACGTTCAAACGGCGACTACTTTTTTCATAAATCGACCTAAGGACGATTATGGGGATGAAAGTTTGTATTAAAATATATGCTGATGAAATCGCGGGTAACTTATTATATTCACCAATATGACAAATAATATATTAACAAATTTTACGATCCAAACACACACATACACCGCACGTATTAAAATTATGCTGTAGAATATAAAACTTAAAATGATAAAAGGTCGTGTTCTAAAGATTTGTTTCTCTGAGTTGTTATAGAAATATTCAGCAAGGGTCAAATGACCTATATCTGATAATATTTTTTATCAGTTATAGTTGACGATTATAAGTAAGTACCTATCTATTGATATTTACCTACCTATTTCTATGCGTACCGTATTAATGTGTGACTATGGAAATTACTATAGATGTCGGTTAATTTCGATACATACCTACCTACTCGTATTTTTAAAATGAACATGATCAGGTACATATACCATACCACTATAGTAGGTAGGTAGGTACAGTCAGTCAGACTACATAGTAGTTTTCGCGACGACTCTTGCTGATGCGTTACTTGTTGGCTATTCTGCCATTATTTGTGTTATTCTCAGGTTACATGCCTCGAGTTGGCAATACACAAGTAACAACTAACATATTGAAAGCAAGAACATGTTTTCAGCTAGGCCAGTTTTTTTTAAAATTAGACTTAAAAAAACAGTGTTAGCTAGGCTGCAAAGGTAGATATGTCCTGTGTGCTTGTTTGTAAACATCGTATTGAACTGCACAATTAATAAAAAAAACTGTGCAACTTATTAAAAGTTATTTCACACCCCGAAGAGATAGGCCTCTGTGGTCTAGCGGTCCGGCGTCGAACTTGACTACTTGAGGTCCCGAGTTCAATCCCAGGGTCAGGTAATAAAAAAATTAAAATGGTATGTTTTCAATTTTCTAATAAAAATTATAATGGCCTCTGGTTGGCAACACACTTTTACCACCTTTTGTGTCTATAGGCGGTGTGAATTTCTTACCATCATGAAATCCGTCTGCTTGTTTGCCTTCTATATAACATAAAAAAAGACGGGTTGCACTCCGTGAGTGCCGGCAGAAGTGAAAACTTGAATATTACGTTGTGCATTTTTGATATTTTGAAATGGTTAGGGAATAATTTTGCACGAATTGCTTTAATTATCAGTATAAAAGTACTTTATAAAACTTGCTTTATAAAAGTAAGACCACGTGACGGCTAGGACTGTCGTCATATTATATTATTGACCGCCTCGTTGGTCGAGTGGCTAGCGTACACGCCTAACTATACAGGCCAACTGCGAGGCTCTGGTTCGATTCCCGACGGGGGCAGGCATTTGTGTGATGAACATTTAGATGTCTGCATTTCCGGGTCTGGGTGTTTATTAATTTTATTCTTGTATCTATTTAAGTATTTCTATGTATAAGTATCGTTGACTAACACCCATAACACAAGCATATAATTTGCTTACTTTGGGGTTAGATTCAATTTGTGTAACTTGTCCAGGGATATTATTTATTTATTTTATTTGCAAGGGACGTCCGATGGAACATTGTGGGAGGCTCAAGGTGGTTTCAGGTCTGGAAGAGGATGTACGGATCAAGTGTTTTCGCTCCGCAACATTGTAGAGAAGCATCTGGCTGTTGGTCAGAAGGTTTTCTGCGGTTTTGTGGATCTCGAAAAAGCGTTTGATAGGGTTGTACGTAAGGAACTTTGGGACATTTTGCCAGAATATGGGATAGTCGGGTCCCTGCTGCGTGCGGTGCCATTGACTGCATATTTAGACTGTAAAGCATGCGTGCGGGTGGATGGCAACATATCGCCTTGGTTTGATGTTAATGTTGGCGTCAAGCAGGGTTGTGTGTTGTCAGCACGCGTGTTTATCTTAAAATGTCTTCAAAGGTCATCATTGAATGTGGGAATGCGTATGGGTGACCAAGTGGTGAACTGCCTGCTTTATGCAGATGATGCTGTACTTTTGGGCTCTACACCATCTGAGCTGCAAGCACTGGTCACAGTTATGGAAGGAGATTGTAAAGAAAGGGGCTTACATCTGAATGCGATGAAAACCAAAATAATGGTGTTTGAAAGAGACGTAGCCAGAACGGATGTAAGAGTTTTGGTTGATGATGTAGTGCTGGAACAAGTGAATGAAATTGTTTATCTTGGTTGTGCTTTTAGCAGGGATGGAAGGTACACCGCGGATGTAGAGAGGAGAGTGATTGCAAGGAATAGTGCGAATGGAGCGTTGGGTAAGCTATTCCAAAGCGAGGTTTTGAGTCAAAAAGCTAGACTCGCTTTGCATAATTCTGTGCTTATTCCAACGTTATTGTTTGGAAGCGAGAGTTGGGTATGTCGGAAAGAGCATGAAAGTAGGATAAATGCGGTTGAAATGAGAGCACTACGGAAAATATGTGATGTGACGCTCGCTGACCGCATTCGTAACAGTGAGATCCGAGAAAGAGTGGGATTGAAAGAAAGTGTTGTTGTTAAAATGCGAAAGGGCATGCTCCGCCGGTTCGCACATGTGGAAAGAATGACAGATGAAAGATTGACAAAGCAGATATACAATGCGAATGTGGATGGATGTACGTACCCCGGGAGACCAAGGCTGACATTTCACGATCAGATCAATCGGATATTATCCGAGGGTGGTGTCAAGAGTCTCCGAAACCGGCGTGTTTGTATGAAAATGGTAATGAATGTGAAGGAAGCAAGACAGGTTTGTCAGGATCGTGAGGTCTGGCACTCGATGCTCTCTGCCTACCCCGTAAGAGATTTGGCGTGAAGATATATATATGTATGTTATTTATTTATTATCTGTACATCGAACATTGCTCGTCTATACGTAAAGCTTATTTTCAAGATGGAACAAATAAAGCAATGTCTGTTGATATTATAGGTACATAATATCTGCTGTCTGTGAGAAAGTAATGGTAGGTATATTGCGGCGTATTATCCATTACGCATCCTACTCTTCTGAAATATCTAAGCAATACAAAAACAGCACGGAATCAACGTTTTATTTTAGATCTCGCGCCGTCTTATTCGCGCATGCGCAGTGCGCCGTCTTACGTTCTGACGATCTGATCTGATCTGAATTTAGAAGTTTTTCCATTCCAAAAAACTCATTCCAAAAAAGTGCGCAACGCCGGTAAAGAAGTTTTCACTTTAAATATAACACTGTCTGGGATTGAATATGTGCCCGGTAGGCGATAGGCTTGCCACCTATCACATTTTATGTTGCATGCATGCAGTTAAGGCAGGTAGGTGCTACTGAATCAATTTTTGTATGGTTCTAAATATTTACAAGGTAGAGTTTAGAAAACCAAACAGTTAAGTTAAAAGATTGAGATAAAAGTAATGGTTGACTGCGGCTAGAACAAATAGCTATTATCGAATAAAATTAATTAATTATGAATGTTTTCAGTACAAGTACCTTGAATTTAATCAGCCGACCTTCGGCGGCAAGACCACGTTCCAAGCAGCGCCCCAGTAAAACGGCGTCGATATTGCCGCCTGAAGCGATGCATACCACGCTACCAAAGATATGCATAATATAATGACTACGTTTCACGCCATAAGCAATACAAATTATAAACACGATAAAATATGAATCGGCCAGTGTCTATACCACTACCACGCATACACATATCTTCACGACAAGCCCCTTACGAGGTAGGCAGAGAGTATTGAGTGCCAAACCTCACGATCCTGACAGATCAGCCTGGCTTCCTCGACATGCATACCCTTTTCATACAAAAATGACGGTTTCGAAGTCTGTTGACACACATTCGGACAACATCCGAGTAGGTTCCTAATCCATTTACTTTCGCATTGTGTCATCTGTCATTCTTTTTACATGTCTGAACTAGCGGAGAATGCCCTTTCTCATTTTAAAACTAATACTTTCTTTCAATCCCACTCTTTCTCGAATCCCACTGTTAAGAATGCGGTTAGCGGACGCGACGTAACACCACACATTAGACTAGTCTAGTCTGTAGAGTGTTGTTGACCAGATCGGTCGAATCGACACCTCGGCTTCTTACTTATTCCTATTGCTATAACTTTAGTGTCTTTTTCCGTGTTGGAGAGTAAGGTAACCGGTAGACATAAGATAGCGACGCACCTGTTGCATTAATAGTGTCTCTAGACGATATGACGGCTGCCTCTTGCCATATAGGGAGCCACATGTTTATTGGCTAGCATATAACTTAAAAAATTACTCCCTCTAAATAAGAAGAGGAATTGTTGAGCTCGGATTTTTCAATGAAACTGTATATGACCTCTAAAGATTTTTGTCAGAGTCTGGCACTTAAGTCTGCCTAGTAAGTTAAACTCGTATGGCATCTACCCGACTCCTTGTATATAGGCATGGATAGCATAGACTTTCTGAGTGAACGATCTAAGCGAGTTGTTATAGGTGGATGTGTGTCTGACCTTAAGCGTATCAATACCGGTGTTGTTCAGGGGTATGTTCTCATTGAAACTGTATTTCTCTAATATATTAATGATTTAAAAACTCCTAACATCTTTAGCTATGCTTATGATAGCACTGTTGTAGAAAAATATTTGTCCGGTACCAGAACTTCTGCTGACAAAAACCAACTCAGAGGAGAGAGAATGGTTGAAAGGCTCAACTCCTCATTACAAGCGGTATCGTATTGGGGTGACGCGTAAATTTCTACGCCTCTAAAACTATAGCGTGTCTCTTCGACACAAAAAGGAGCGTTTAATTTATATCCATCCTTCTAAAGTGTACCACTGAATATTGCTGATCATCTGCAAATTTTAGGTATTGAGGTTTCCGCTAAACTCAATTTTAGAATCTTTCTCAAGTCTAACGATAAAGCAGTAGCGAAGAAATTAACCAGGGTAAAATAGTATTTCACACTGAGATTTTTGCTTACGTAATATCAAGCACAGGTCCGAATGTGTATGGAATACTGTTGTCATTAGTGGGCTGGATCTGCTAACTTGCCGGTTTGGAATCAAGCAAAATGGTTAATTGGAGACTCCGAAATACGTGTCTTCAGAATCCAAATTGTTTGGTCTTGCTTATTATCGTCGTAAAAATGCGTGTCTATCGATCTTCTACAGGATACACTTCGGAGAATGCGTACAGGGTTTACAGATTTTTATCCCATCGTCTCTATTTTCATACTCAAGACGTACCTACTACGAGCTTAGATATAGGTCTGATATACCCAGCACTTAAAGAGGTTTGCTAGTTCATTTGTTATTCGTAGGTACTGCTAAAAGTCTTTGCAGTCGCAATTCTCTGTGGGTCAGTTTTTGCGGAACAGTATACTTTGTAAGTATTTAAAGCAAGAGTGAATAGGCTTCTTCTAGCTCAATGTGACTAGCTTTCTATTACATGGGTTTCGAGTCATTACACTGAGGTAAAAATCCGTAAATATCAATAATTTTGTAAGTGCTTTAACGTGGTTAAAACCTACTTTTTTAATTTTAACTCGGGCACAAGATTACCCAAGATGGCTGCCAATGGACATGCAGCTGCGCCTTCGACAATTAAACGCTCTTGCTCTATCAAATGCAAGATGGAGCGGGCAATCCAATCATCTTGGACTAACAGCTGAAATATTAAAATTCAATTATTATTGAAAAGAACACCCAAGATGCTATACCGTATAATTATGTAGAAACTTATAATCGTATCCACAAGTACAAACTGACAAAAATCTGAAAAAAGTAAAATACTTGTTTTGATTTTGGGTTTGGCTGAAATTTGTCAACTTGCTTTATTTGATTATCAAGCTGGCTTATCAAAGACGATCTCATAAACGAAATATTTTACTAGAATTTAAAGAAGCAAAGTAGAAGAAGTATCTTGAGGCCCACATTCCCGAATAGGTAGGCAGAGGCACAATCAGGGCACCCACGGCTTGCCGAAGACACTAAGTCCCATAATGTGATAGGTGGCAAGCTCATAGCCAAACGGGCACATATTCTCCAATCCCGAGCATCATTTTTTTTATAAGAAAATTGGAAAAATCAAATTTTTCTTTTTGTTGCCCGACCCGGAAATCGAACCCGAGACCTCATACATTAAATCCAACACGTAGACTACTAGACCACAACGGCGACCAGAGAGGGAAGAAACAAAGTAACCAATACATTGAAGGTAGAATTAAAGATACCTTTATGGCAAATTGTTACCTAATTAAAAAAATATAATAATAGCAGCTCCCAGCATTCTTTTTTCTTAAAAAAGTTAGTAATATAGAAGACAAATGTTTAACCGCATACAGAATACGTAAAAAAACATGTTGAAATTTTGTTTAAGCACTATCTTGGGCCTGTAGTGGGTCATAAAAATAGGTTGTGTTTTGATTAGGTACTTCGCTAAATGCTAAACGAGGAAAACAGTGATTCGAGGAATGCTTTTTTATTCTTCTTTCGGCCGATCTTATCTTTTTTGTAAATCCGGGAGTCACGATGCACTAGTCAAAAAAGAGGAAAAGGGCATATAATTTAATAATAATAAATAAATATCTTTACGCCCATATCCCGGAAGAGATTGACAGAGGCACAACCACCCGGGTTTGACCGAAGACAGTAAGTTCCACAATATGATAGGTGGCAAGCCCACCGGGCACATATCCAATCCTAAGCAACATTTTTTTAAAAGTAGAAAATTGTAAAAAAAAACACATTTTATTTTTGTTGCCCGGCCCGGGTCAAACCCGGGACCTCATGAAATCAAGTCCAACAACTCAATCGCTAGACAACAGAGGCGATAGAATTTAATTTAATAATTATAACTTACCATTTTATCGAGATTTGGTTTAACCATATGAAAAGCGTTGACACCGACGTAAGGCATCGCTATGCTGTCAGCAAGAGAGTTTTGAAATGGCAGAGTTATAGGCTCGCCTACCTCGAGAGACTTGTAAAATGTCGGTATTTTTTCAGGTTGAACTCCCTGGAAAATTAGTAAAATATTCTATTCTACGTTAATGATAAATAGCTCGGTCCAGCTACGGAAATGATGTTTAACAGTCTGATAAAGCTAAATTTAGTCGTAGCTCTAGCCCGGCTCTGTCTACATTTTGACTATATTGAAAACACTTGAAACTCTTGTCTTTACCCGAATTATGCAGTACCAGCGTAGGTACCAAAAGTTTAGGAGTTGAGACATCACTGAATAATTTGATTTATAATTAATTTATGAAAATCGTTTTAAAAATAGATTTTTTATGGTCTAGTCTGCAAAAGAGCCCGGACCAACACGGGGAAAACCGACCGATCGATACCTAAATCGATGTAAATTTCGAGCATTATCTCATAATCTTCTATAAGTATAGCTGCTATTTGAGCCAATGGCTGATGTTTCTGCTTATGAGCATGAATATCTTAAGACATTAGGTTCTTTCACAGACATTGTTAAACTGTGTATCTATTCGCAGTCACGGTGTTAGGAACAAGGAAAAACAAATGAATACTTCTTGCGAGCTACTAGACAAGTAGGTAGTCCATGGCTTCTTAGATTTGGTAATATCCATAATCCTCAAAGGCATCCTGATACCAAAAG
>NJDC01015986.1:20130-31140 GCA_002245475.1 Calephelis virginiensis
CCGAGGGGCCCCTGCTAGTCGAAGACGGCCGTGTGTATAGTATTAAACGTCTACAAAAATGTCGCGTTCAAACTAATCGAACAACACTTGCTTTGGCTCTTTCTGTTATTTGCGTTAAAAGAATATAACGATAACTAAAATAAGTTTTGTAAGTGTGCAGCAGAATTTTCTACCACTACTGTTTTTTAACTATTTAAGAAACTGGTTGCTGTTATCGATAACGTTTTTAAATTAGGATTTCTCGCCGATTAACAAATCGTATTGTGTTAAGTTTGTGTGTCTTATTGTGTATTACGTTTTTAGATACTGAAACTTCGCGCAGCTACTGAAGGGCTAGCTATAGACGATGAAGCTCTTGCTGCCCTGGCCGAGATTGGCGCCAACAGCACTCTCAGGTATTGTAAAAGTTTATTTAATTGTGAAAAAAGTTAAATCTTTGTTAGTGCAAAGGTGAGATGATTCCAAGGCCTGGTATTACAACAACCCTTTAATTTAGAAGTCGTACTTATGTTGCTCCCTTTAAAAGGTAAGGTAGGCGGTTGCTTGTTTACGCAAGATGCTTAAGATCTCAGTCCCAGGTTGGTATTTGTAGGTGACGTATATTTGTAGCTATCAGCAATTTCGTTTACTTGTTACCTTTTTGTAGTATGTACTATTTATTAGTGTAATAGTGGATTGGTAGCTGTTACTGTTTCATATAAGTGAACTTATCTTATTTAGGATGTGTATTATTTCCGTGTTTTACTTAGGCTTTCGCAGATAGTACTAACGTTACGCTTAATTTCTACTAACGTTACGCTAAATTTTTAGCGTTAGCGAAATCATATTAAGCTTAGACGAAATGTAGAATCTCTTTTAATTTCCTTATAATTAGCTCTTTGCTCTATCAAATGTCCACCATACCTCTATTATTTTTAGTATGCAGATTATCGTTTATGCCATCAAATTGTATACAAATATAATTTCATGGTATTATTGTTACAAATTCTAAATAAACCTAAAAATGCTCAAGTAGAGTTACCACGTCTTGATATTAGAACTTGTTGCTTAATATCCTAATTTCCGCAAAACAGTATTTTCAAGATAATGGAGCGGAAGTAAATTGATTAGTGTTTCCGTATTTTTAAAATCTGATACCATTTAAGGTAAACGTATAAAACAGTGGTTATTTTTGTAGTTTTACAGCAATAAATTATAAGTCTGTTTGGTCACTTGGTCAGAGATAAGTAATCTTTCGGGCCGGTTGTGAATTAGGTTATGTTAGTAAAACAGTGTCCGACAAGCCGTTGAGCACGTAGGCTTTTGTGGGCAGGTCATTGACTTTTAAATACATGGACATAAAATAGCTACGAAAAAACGAACGAATAGCTAGGGAAAAAAGAAAAAAATATTTATGTACTTTTTACCAACATGTTTTATCACATTGTGGTTGTGCAAACATTCTTATATTTATATAAGTTAATTATTTATATTTATTGCATGATTCATTATTATTTAAAAAATACTAAAGGTATCCATTCATATCTTGTCCAAATATTATTTTCTGTCAGCGTAGTATAAAATATCGACAATTGTTGTAGCATATCACTATAAACTTTGATATAAAAACTAAAAGCGGTTGTCCGTAAGGTCGGTTTACTGACGATAGTTGAACGTGACTACGTCATAAGAACAGAGGCCGATTGTGCCTCTTTGTCCCTCGTTCCGCGCTCTCGCTTGCACTTCATGCCTAAAATGGAACGCCTCAGAGCGAGGTGACGCCGTATGAGTCATGTTTTTTGGTGCGTGCAGCCGGCTCCATCGAATTATAAGACGTTGTCACGCCAAAAAAGAAGCAAAGAGATGGTGCTTATTATATGCGATTGTGACGGTATTTATATATCTGAATTAGCTGTAGAAGGTTGTTGCATTTCGATGTACGATACGGATCGTATATATCCGTACATGTACGACGCAGGTACGCGGCGCAGCTGCTGACGCCGGCGAGTCTGGCGGCGCGCGCGGAGGGCGGCGCCCGCATCGGTCCCGCACACATCTCCGCCGTGCACGCGCTCTTCCTCGACGCCAAGGCCTCCGCGCGCATACTCACGCAGCACAGCGACAAGTACATGAAGTAGGCCACACTACACACACACACACACACACCCACCAGATATGAAGCTGCTGAATTAAACCGCCTAAGATAAATGCATGTGCTAGCTAAAAAAGTTACGCATTGCCGTAGATTTCTTGTATTTTTCCAATAGTTTGAACAACATACACTTTTATTCTTGTGATCAATTTTATAATCCGTTTGGATTTAATAAAGAAACCTAAATATAGTGGCGACTCTAATATACATTTACAGCAAATACCAATTTCATTTACAAGTTTTACAATTTTCTACCACCATGGTAAATGACTGTTAACTAGGTACTATTTGATAATAGTATGAAATCACAATTTGCAGTATGTCTCAGACAAAAATTTAAATGGGAATAAATCATATAAAATGGAAATAGATCTTCTTAAAAGATGACACGAGATGAACTGCGACAATATTTAATAAAAAATATGAAATCACAAATGTTTTTATACACAAATCTAGCGTCGCTAACATATTTTAATTTCGAGATGTTTGATTTAGCAATGGTTATATTACCTGTTTCGAACTAAGAAATCCTTTATAATTTGAAATGTATGAATAAAATAGTGTTAACGATAATAACATTGAATAGGTATAAACTTATTTTTTAAGGCAAAGGCGCCTAGACTCACGAGCTGCGAAATTTTTGATTATTTTATACCTAGCACAAATTTGAGTTGATTTTTAGTTATAACAAGAGAAGAGTGGTTTATTTTTGTACATAATTAATACATTAAATGTGATTCCAATTCCATTGTCTTAGTATTAAAAAACAATATTGTTTAATAAATAAGTTTTATTAAAAAGCTTTGTTCTTATTTTACTTAAAACCTATTGATTTACAAAACTATAAGTATGCAGGCGTTCAAAATACAAACTTAACGTACTCTTACTTAAAATATTCCATCAGTCGCAAAAATCTGTACAAGTTTCTAAAAATACTACGTCGAAAGTTATTTACATAGGCAAATAAAAATATATTAAAATTACATATTTTGTTCAAATTGCTAATATGGGTTTGAACATTTTGATAAAGCTAAAACTAACACTTTTAAATCTAACATTTCATTATTTAAAGTTTTGTATTTATTTATTTAAATAATTTTAAAAGGAAGGAAGGAAGCTTTTAATTAAGGAACTTAATGAAGCTGCTTAATTAAATTGTAAGATTGTGTTCTATTTTTGTTTCTGAAATATATCTGCTAATAGCTCTTTGAAGTTGTCTTTTTAACATTATAGTACATATAAAATACCTAAGTAAATTCCTACATTATACTTGGCATATCACAATTGTCCAGTGTTTTAGTCAACTATAGTGACATTTTTGTAAATGAACTCTAAAGAAAGTTGTTACATTGATCCATGTTCCAATCAATATCAGTCAAACCCTTTTCTTCATATCATTATTTATACTTTGCTTCTTGTGTCTGTTTCTGTAAAGTCGTAGGAATGTATCGGGAGTCGTGTAATGTAGAACTTCCAGAAGATGATGTAGTACTTGTCGTTGGTGGACTAAATGTGGGTAGATCCACCCTTAGGACAGACGGTTCTGCCGTATGCCTGTACAATGCTTCGAATTGCATCTCTTCAGGAACTGAATGAGATTTGATCTTTCTTTCGTCTCTGGCGTTAGTTGGATATACTATAAGTATCTTTTGACCTTCACTACGTAAAGCTACGGGTGGTAAAGCTGTACTCGTTGAAGCAGCCGGACCCGACACAACTTGTAACATTTCCGTTGGTGCCGGTCTTATAGCCTCTGTGGTAGTTGTAGTCGTTGTGGTGGTGGAAACTGTGGTTGATGTTGAAATAACAACTGGAATGTCCGGGTCTTCTGGAGTCTCAAACTCGCGTTTCTCAACTGGAGGCCCCATTGTTTTCAAAGTCTCTATCTTCATTTCTAAAGTTGGCATAGGAATTGGCACGGAACTCGTCACGTTGATGTTATCCGTAGGTATGAATCGTGCGGTTGGTTTTGGGATCTCACGGGAACCGAATATTGGTAATCTTGGAGCATACGCGGATACCAGCGGTAACAAAGTGTCTCTTGCGTAACGTTCCGCTCTTGAAATGAAAGATGCTAAACGCGCTGGCAAGAATTGCACGAACCCAGATTCCTCCCTTATCGGTTGATCATCTTCGGAAAGTTCATTAGTAGGTGTTGTAGATAAATCGTAGTTTTTAGCTTTGCGTATAGGTGGTGGAGTCGGAGGGCGTGGTGGATGAGTTGCTCGAAGTAATGGTTCGGATATTTCTGGTATAACATCATTAGAATCTGCTCGTTGTCTGGGCGTTTTTCGTAGTCTTGGTCTAAGTACTGGTTCTGCTATTTCCACTATGCCGCTTGGTGCTGTTTTTGTATTTGTCATGCCAAAAGCACGGCCCGAATCTGTATCGCTTGTACCGTCCCATTCGTAGTTGTCCACTAACAAGAATGGTCTTTGAGGAGAGTCCTCCGGCAGTTCGTTGTCTTGCAAATCAGCAGCCGGAATTTTGCTTATGTTTCCTCTTGTGAAGAAGTCACGGTCACTGTTTGTGGCATTATCATCATCAACCTGAAATTAAAAAAAATATTTTATATTTAATTAAACCGCATTAAGATTTTCCCACAAAAATATAAAAATAACAATAAATTTTGGGGGTTCCCCATTCTTAGTACTAAAACTCATTTTTTTTTTAAATCCATAAGTATGGATAGATCTACAAAAATGATACCTACTGAGGTTTTTGATATCATTTTGTTCTCAACTGAATAGTTTGAGCAAGAGACACTTCCAAAGTGGTAAAAGTGCCTTCACCCTCCCTGTAACTTCTAAAGTAAGGGAACGATAAAACTAAAAATACATATGATGTACATTACCATGTAAACTTCCACCGAAAATTGGTTTGAACGAGAATCTCGTAATTTGTATTTTTTAATAGTTATTGAACATGAACACTTAAAAAAGTTGAACTTTCCTGTTAAGAGATTTCGCTTTAAAGTTCAGAAAGAATCGCGCAACCGTTAATCATAGGCACTAAAGGGGTATAATTTCTTATTATGTATCCGGGTAAATTGAAGAAGCGATGTAAACTTCAAACGCAAACACTGTTTAGTATACATTAATTATGAAATGAACTAAAGGAACTTTTATGTTATGATTTCTGCTGCGGAACCCTTCTTGAGCAAGGTTGGCTGGAAGAAATTTCTGTAGTTTAAAGATCAGCTCGTCTTTTGTGCATTTTTATATTTTTTGTATTGCAAATGGCATTTTTCCTAATATTTTAGAAACATAAACCTCAATATGTTTCGGTCCGTTTTATTATGTTGAAAGTAGTGATATTTTAACTTTATAATACATACCAATGGGATCTGGCAGTCTCCAGGATACAGTGGTAATTGGACTGACTCTTCTGTTCCCAATCTTAAACTTTTGCAGTATGATGATCTACAAGAAAATTATAAGTAAGTATTTTACAAGATATTGGAGTGTATGTTGTGGTATATTATATATTAAAAGATTGAACGACATTATGTGTTAATTAATTAATTTGCTTTTATGTTGTGTCTAAAGTTTATTATTGACCACAATAATGATTTATCTGCTTCATTACAACTAGTTGTGCCCGTGAATTCGACCGCGTGGATTTGTTTTGAATAAAAGTAGCTTAAGTTACTCCTTATTACATCATCTACCTGCCAGTGAAAGTCGCATGCATCAACATTGGTTCAGCCGTTTCAAAGATTAGCCGGAACAAATAGACAAACAATTGTACAAAATGTTATTTTGGTATATGTGATGCTTGCAGTAAAAAGTGGTTATTTTAAATTGTATTTATTTGCACAGAATAATAACGTGTTTGAGCCCTGGCAAGTTTTCGCTTCGGGCTTCTGATCGACATTTTTCTGGCAACTATAAAAGGTTAGACTTCATTTACGAGTACCCTGTACAGAAAGTAGCTGAAAAACAAAGTGGTCGAATCCAGAAACGGTTTAGTAAAATTGAGAATTTGCCTACATCGTTAAAACCGTATTTCTAACCATCACAAAATTTGTTGGTTTGCCATCCACCACAAATAATTACAGTATGACTGCGAAAATCGGCTCCAACTATTTCATTTTTACACCTCGAATTTTATTGTTTTTTGAGTTTTTTGACTTTTTCCAAAAGATAGTAAATTATTTCGAAATATCCTACATTAAGTTCTATTCAAATCCTACAAGTAATTTTTGAGTTATACTTAATAATGTATCTTTTCACTTATCATAGACGAGTTTGACAACATAAGCAACAAAATTATGCACTATTATGTATAACTTAAAAACCACTACTTAAATTAATATGAAACTACCTCGGAGTCATGGCTTGTCTTTCTAAAAAAACAATAATCGGTTGGCTATAGCCCGAGTAATTGCTTAGCAAACAGACAAAAAACAGTCGAATTGAAAACCTCTCTTTTTTGGAATCGGTTAATGACCATTCAGTACAAAAAGGAAGACTAACGTTTTGCCGAAGCTGTCGGTGATGAGTATCTTGCGCAGACGCAGCGCCTTGGCCCCGGCGCTGAGCCAGCCGGTGTAGGCGGCGTACGCCACGCTCGCCCCCAGCGGCACGCCCAGCGCGGGGTGCGGCACCAACACGCGCGTGAACACCGCCCCGCCCCCTGGCCCCGCGCGCGCCTGATCCTCCCGTCTGCGGGGACGACATTTCAATTACGTAAATATGTTACGAATTTAAAAAAAACAGAAGTTGTAAAACTAAAATAATTTATTGGAAAATGTATAATCAAAAGACAACAATGTTTTCGTTTTCAAAACTTAGATCACAAATTATAATAACGTAGTTACTTGGTTAACGGGAAAGATTCGTTTAGTCCTGAATCTCCTTGCAGAGTTAGAGTGACACGGCCGTAGTTTGGCTTCTCTCCTGGTTCGATGCCGCCCCACACAGACACGTGGTACTGATGAGCTGCAATGGGAAAAAGAGGGAATGGAGGGTAAGCTTATGCTGGACACATAACATTATTATGTGGGTACAGGCCTAGGTTGCCGAGAAGCGGTTTTCTTGCTATACCTTTCCAACAGCAACAAGCGCTTGTATATTTGACAACAAATTTAATTTAGTAATGAATTAACGAAATGGAGGTAATTGGCATGTTATTTATTATTATTTTCTCAAATAGTATTAATTTCCCAATTCAGTGGGGAAAAATCAATAGCTAGCAACTCCATTGTATAACGAATTAAAGTTTTCTTGTATCTACCCACTATGAAATGAATTTATGTTTATTAATCAAAAATATTGTTTAGCAGTTTAAGTTCTAGACCTGATCATGCTCTCATAAGCAAAACCAGTAGGCTATATCTTATAAAATAATAAATTATAAGTTATACCAGGTTATACGTAAAACAGTACAAGTGGTTCTTCATTTAAAAATATGAGCAACAAGAACAACGCCGCTCTCCTAATAGTAAGAAAGGTAGAAGTAACTGTTGTCTATAGACATATAGAATTTATGATATGTGCGTCGTTTTTTTTTATAAAAAATGATATCGAATCTAATATCGATTCGGGCGAGTTGTTGCTCAGAATGTAATTTAATTCACTTAGTGTAAATTGTAAGGAGTGTTTACTATAAACTCCTGTCACCAAAAGTGTGGTGAAGTTGTAAAAACCTCGCAGTTAGCAACATTTTAGTAATTCCCAATTATCGTAATCGTGTAAAAAACATTCGATTTTTTATCCTTTAGAATCGGTTAAAAATAAAAGGTGTACTGTTACGTATTTTGCCAATATCGATGATACATACCGCAAAATGGTTCTTCTTCTCGAGTAAGCAAATAAAGTTGTCCTCTGCCCAGAGAACGATCCGCGTAGTAACCCATGTTACCGCATCGGCGACCGGTTTCACATGGGAAACAGCGACCCTGATTATACAGAATATTTAAGAGATACTTTAAGTAAATCTATGTATAAAAGAAAGCTGTGTTAGTTACACTATTTATAACTCAATAACGGTTGAACCGATTTGGTTGATACTTGGATGGATGGATGGATCTTGTTACGATTTGTCCAAAATAACAAAAAAATATTTTATTTATATTATTAGATATTGTGGATAGTGATTGTGCCCATGATCGCCTTCTATATTGACAAGAAATCACCATTAACACCATACTTGCTACATTAGAATATGGGAGAAAGGCGAAGGTATCCTCATCAAAAGAAAAACGTGATTTGCAACGAAACTACTGAAAATATATCGGAGTACTGTAATTGCTTTGTGAAATATAGTACCTATACTGCTTGACAGTATAATATATTATACTATAATATATACTGGTGTTATCTTATCAATTGTTTTTCTATGTCCACCTTGAGGTCTTAATTTAATTTTGTTCTCTAATATGGAGGAATGTGATAAACTTTCTTTGCATAGGAATCAAATATATAGAGTGGTAAAACCGCAGTGTCTGTAAATTAAAGATATTCCAGACAACATACGTACGAACTACGCAACAGGTTACAGAACCTATTCCAAATGGTATATTTTTAGTTTTTTGCCTGTCAGTTTGCGCATATCTCACACATTTTTTTTGTAAAGTTTGAGTGCATTATTTGAAGAATAGTAGTTCAAGCTAAAATGGACACAAATTTTAAAGAACAAGTTCAAGCGAAGATAGATCTAGGATCTTTGATAGAAAGAACAATATTATAATAGTTTAAAAAGTAATTAGCTATTAAAATCATATGATTATATTACCTCTAAGAATTTATCGTAGTCCGCGCATGGGAAAGCGGGGAAGTGACACTTTGGTGAAACAGAATCTGTGAAGAACTTGTAGGCACGACGGTGATTGCAGAGAGACCGACCCTCGGGAGATGCAGCAGCCCAGGGCAGCACCAAATCGGATACGGCGCCAACGAACCTGTTATTTTTGTTCAAGTCTATACATTGTGTTTTCTTGTACACAAGTAGTAAGTGTACACACACTTTAGTAAGTAAGTAAAAGCGTCGTCAACTGAAACACTAGCAAGTTAGTACTTATTCTTCTGTGCACTAGCGCTGAACTGAGCAAGCGCGTGGCCTGTAGCGAATTTTTATTACAGGCCCTTGAATTTTCTAAGAAATCCATCGAGGAAGAACTGAGTTTTTTTTTATTTTTATGTTATTGGAAGGCAAACAAACAGACGGATTTTCTGATGGTAAGAAATTCACGCCGCCTAGAGACACCAAAGGTGGTAATGGTGCGTTGCCAACCTAAGGCCAAGAGGCCTCGAGCTAAGTAAGTTTATCGGCTACCTTATCCTCTCAACTGGAACATGTCAACTGAAAACACTGACGTTATGGTGGCAGGAATAGGTAAGGGGCTGGAACCAATCCGGGATAGTCGCTGCGAAACTCAACCACCTAGTGAGATGTCACGTTGCTAGTGAGGGTAAGCCTATGCTCGCATTTACGAGCGGTCTGGCTGGAAGGCAGATGGTTTGTTCTACAAAGGAACAGGGATAAACACGGGGAAATGATTGGACTTCAACCTACGTCTTTCGTCATTTACGCTGACGTCTCTGCAATATAAATAACTATGGTATAGATCTAATTACATATCTAAAATTTTCCCTTCTATCTTATAGTTTACTAGCGGTCCGCCCCGGCTTCGTACGGTTATGAAGTATACATATAAACCTCCCTCTTCAATCACTTATCTATTTAAAAACGGCATTAAAATCCGTTGCCTAGTTTTAAAGATTTGAGCATACAAAGGGATATAGGGACAGATGAAGCGATTTTGTTTTATACTATGTAGTGAAGATGGTTATGCAATACTTACTATTAAATAAGTTCATCATCACTGACAGGCTCTACCTACCCTGGTATAGTAAAAAATATTAGGAGTCTCACAAGTTGGAGCATCCGTGTTGTACTCGGCCGCCGTTGGGGTAGAAGTCGACGTGCCCCAGCGGCTGCGCAGCGCCCAGCCCTCCCAGGATCAAGGTCTCGCCGTTGGAGTGGATCACGTCCACGAACCTCGCGTCACTCTTGTCCAGCCTAGCTCGCGGGTCTTGGAACTCGAAAAGTGGACCTGCTGGATCTAAACCTGGAATTATAAGTTATATTTTAATAATTGAAAGTTAAGTATATAAATATCATCATACATTAGTAGCATTAATAGATTACGTTTCAAATGTATTATTTTATAGTCAACTAGCTGACTCTACAAACGTTGTCCTTTATTGACTATGAATATTTAATTCTGAAGTTTTCTGATGTTCCTCTAAATTAGCATTCTTTTCTTTCATAATACCCCACTGTTGACAATAATTAATATATGTAACAAAAAAGAATTAGTAACATTGTTCCAGCCATTTACGCGTGATGAGATCAATAAGAGAAATATATTTTTTTTTATAAATATAGATTTTCTTGTATTCGTAAAAGTATTGCAAAATAAGTTTTTGCAACATCTATTTTGTTTAATGTGGACTTTCCTTATTGCAAGAATTTTATACACAAGTAGAGGAGACCGAGGTGAGTTGTGACATCGTCGATTTTTGGAAATCTAAAAACTGTTTGTGAATTCGCAATAGTGCACGTTTGCTAGCTCGAGACTTGAACTGTTAAAAGTACACTATTGCGGCTTAATATCCGTTAATAGGTTCCAAAAAATCAACGATGTCTCACAACTCTCCTCTGTCACAACTCACCTCGGTCTCCCCTAAAGATCGTCTAAGTTGACATGACACGCCCCACTACATCATTAGTTTAAATCTAGATTTGTTATTGCAAAATAACATCGTATTACGTGCGAATACCTAATCTTTTATACACATAATGAAATAAGAAATATTCTTTACCTGTAATCCGACTGATATTTCTTAACTCCGAGCCCGCGAAGCCAGCCA
>NJDC01015989.1:0-10028 GCA_002245475.1 Calephelis virginiensis
ATCGAGATTCAAAATAAATCCAGGCTTTAAAAACAGTGCTGGAAAATATTCAGTTTCCTTTTTTAATGTGAAATAGAAAACACTCTAGAAAATTGAGGCGTATTTATAAACCGAAGAGACTACAGAAAATGCAACGTTTAATTATAAGTTTTTCTTGTTATTACTGTGTACTACTAGAAACAAGAATGCAAATGGTATTAGTAGATGCCCATTTAGTCTAAGATTCGATATATATATCTTCACGCCAAATTCTTTTGCGGAGTAAGCAGATAGTGTCTAGCTTCCTTCAGTTCATTACTCTTGAATCTTGACAAATAACCACGCCAGTTCCAGAGACTCTTGACCTTAACTTTGGTATAGATTACGTTCGGTAGGTTACGTGTCGAAATCTATGACACCTTTGGTCTAAAACTGTATTTCTCTTAGTCACCTAGAGAGGCGCTATTCACAGTTTTCATACAATTAATTTACAGAGACGGTAGCGATTAGAGTAAACTTGACAAGCCGTAAATTCACGGTGGGAGCTCTGAGCGACCTTTGAGTTTGTGGCGCCATACTCGCTAACTTCAGTTTAACACGTGTTGGTCCGCATTGTCTGTGTAGAAGAGCCTATCTGCAGTCTCTGACAGCTCGCAAGAGCCGGGCAAAGGTAAACGGGTCTTTACCAACAAGAGCGCTGTGCAGCAACTAGCCCGTGTTCAGCAATTCACCCCCGTACATATTTCTGGTACCATAATGAGAATATCATGTTCCAGTCCTTAGGGTAGAGTAGCCGCTTTATTATGGTGTCTACAGGCTGCAGTTATCTCTTACCATCAGTAAGCATGCTTGTTTTCTGTTTTTTGTCATAAAAAACTCCCCTTGTTGGTATGAGCTCTTTTGAAGGATAGACCATCTACCTTCCTGCTAGGCAGCTCGTAAAAGGCGAGCATAGACTTACCGTCACTAATACCGTGACATCTGTCAAGGCAGTAGAGCTTCGCAGGACTCTACTGGATTGGTACCACCGCCTTATCTATACCTGCCGCTATAACGTCAGTGCTTGCCGTTGACATATTGCGATTCGGAGGACACGGTAGCCGCTGAACTTACTTTTGTTCGGGGAGTAACATACCAGTCTAAGGTTGGCAAAGCAGCAGCGGCGTGAATTTCTTACTATTAGGAAATTCTTCTGCTTGTTGGCCCTCCAATATCCTATAAATAAATCGATACGTAAATTACCAATTTACGAATCGTGGTAAAGGCTCTGGTCGTGAAATAAAAAAGCTACCATGTTTAACCTCTAAATAACGAATCAGTTCATGAAGTAATAAAATAATACAATATACGAGTATTTCAGGCCATGAAATTCCAATTTGTCGCTTATAGGCGTTTATCCATAAAAAAATGCAACCCGTAAAATTTTTGTCCAAACATTTGCAACAAATATGGAAGCTCTGGAAATATTGGAATTGGTACGGCAATGGATTTTAGATGGCCATATTTTATTTAAACTCGTTTTAACTTAGAATTTTTTAAACATGACATGCCTTTGTACGAGAAGCTTTGCCATGATATGAGTACAAATTGAGTTTTTACTTAGTACACGTCAAAAGCCTTTTTGAATATTAAGTAGGAAGAAAAGTAAGCAAACAGATTTCTTGTTAGCAAAAACACACGTAAACTATAACTACTAATAATAAATAATAATAAATATCCCTGGATACATAAATTGACGCTAACCCCAAAGTAAGCAAATTATATGCTTGTGATATAGGTGTTAGTCAACGATACTAATACATATAAATACTTACATAGATACCAGAATAAATTTAATAAACACCCAGACCCGGAAATGCAGACATCTAAATATTCATCACACAAATGTCCCCGTCGGTAATCAAGCCCGAGCGTTGCACTTCGTCGATGCAGTTAGGCGGGTATGCTAGCCACTCGACCAACGAGGCGGTCGATGTTTAATATGTTTTAATAGCGCTTTAATAGAACGTTGCTAGCTTATTACTGTTACGTCCTCTAAAATCAAAACCAACAATGCGTAGGCTTATATCTTTCCCAACATAATTTGCTGCAGGGCTTAACTACCTCCAGGGGCTGATTTCCTAGTTAATTAACGGAAAGAATAGTCATGAATCATTACAAATGAATTCACCTAAAAGATTTTGGCTACGAAATGTAAAAAAATCCTACTGGCTTCCTGAAAAGTGTTTTCAAAGAAAGAAAAAATATCACAATAGGTTTATTGTTACATAAGTTTTGTTTGTGTGTTCGAGATAAACTCCAAAATTACTGAAACAATTTTGATCAAATTACGTGATTATCTTTTTATATGGACAAACTTAAAGATAAAAATAGATACAGTTTTCTCCCGATATTCCAATGGACCAGAAGATATAACGTGGAAAAAGTCGCGAAACACAACTCTTTATTATTTTGTAAAGATTCACTAAGACGCCCATTGCAAGATAGGTTTTATTTTCTGTTTCAACACAGTCACTGAATAATGGTTAACAAGATGTATGGCTTCATGCAAACATCAGTCACCTCGTTACGCGCTAGGTTTTAATAAAGTCCGGTGAAGTTGTAAATACCGCGAGGTTAGCTCACATTAGAAACTCAACAAAAAGCAATTCAATCAGTCAATTCAGTGACTGTGATAAAAGTGACAGCAGAACCTGTCGTATAATTGGGACCTTAAGAAATAAGTCGGCTCTGTCATTATTGTAAAGCATATTCTTTAGTTTTCAGTAATTGCACATCATATTTCCAAAATGAAGTGAAATAAAAGTTGGGTCACTTATCCAAACTAGAGTATATCAGAGTTCAGTAGGAAAGGATTATGAAGAATTATCGCCCACTGTTCCGGTCACAAAATCGGATACTGTAACAGTGTCATGATTTGTGAGAGTTTTATCGTTCTCTATCTGGTTTTCGCAGTTAATCAAGCCCTTAGAGTGTGTATGCTATAGAGTGTGAACAATTGTGTTTTGTCACACATGTTGATTAAAGTAAGGGAAGAAACGATATCCGATACGAAAAAGAAGAGACTGTGTCCTTCCCCAAGGGTCCAAGCCTTGTCGTGGCGAAGAGGCTAAGCGATCGTGTCCTAGCTGGCTTCTCGGCGAAATCAATTGGACCAGGGAGGCTGCTCCTCAGTACCCTCTCTGGTCAAGATGGAACACGAGAAGCAGGAAAAGGCGGTGGGCCATTTGGCGAAGCCTGGAGTAGTACACGCCGTGTCTCCGTGCACCACTTCAGACGGTTTGTGGCCCACTATTCAGTGGGCTGTGCTATGGGGATTGTGAGATCCAGCGCCGCCGCGCCGCGGCAGTGAATGTGTGCGAAAGCGTTCCCGCAGCCCTGGTACCAGGAAATGGGGTAGATAACGTGTGGTTTTAGTCGGTAGGAATCCGACATAATCCGTCACTTCCCCGAAAGTGATCCATGACGATTTCCACACGTTAAAAAAAGTGAGACGATATCCTATGTTTGAGTTATAAACAGCTATCATGTTTTGATCTGATCATGTAATATAGTCAAGATTTATATCTTTCATCATATTCTGACTGGACAGACAATCCCGCAGAATGTGTTTGCTATAGACTGCAAACTACTAATATATTTTGCTTGAAAAGGCAGGGACACACATTAATAAACAAACATATTGTATAACTAACAGCCTTTTCAGTCTTGTTGAACCAATATCGCCATATAACAATCAATTTACGCAGTACTTAAACTTATTTATTCTTCAGGAATCATTCTATATCTTGGTGGAAGCCTTATTAAAATCCGTTCAGTAGGTTTCGAGTTTATTGCAAACAGACGCGCCCGGGTGACCTTGTTACATAATATGTACTGAAATACAAATACTGAAAAAAATTGATTTACAAA
This sequence comes from Calephelis virginiensis, assembly GCA_002245475.1. Lineage (NCBI taxonomy): Eukaryota > Metazoa > Arthropoda > Insecta > Lepidoptera > Riodinidae > Calephelis > Calephelis virginiensis. Next base: position 3,892 of record NJDC01015989.1, read on the forward strand.
ACTATCAAGTTATCAATGATTTGTACTATTTTTTAATTTTCTACAGAATATAATAGATATTTATTGCATGTTTTACAATTTATAAGATATAATTTATAACCAAGTGTATACAAATTAAGTTAAACGTTCTATAACTACATATACTCTAAATTCACTGCAAATATTTTAGTTTAATAAATAATGAAATGTCATTAGTTATCTTGTATGTTTGTGTAATGATATATTATTGAGGATAATTAAGTTGCCTATAAATTATGCTGAAGTCAATTTGTGGAATTGTAGTAATATATTGTTTTGCGACAAACAAACTTACTAAATACGAGTTAAATATAAACATTGTATTGATCAAATGTTGCATGTTGGAAAAATTATTAATTCGATTTTTTAATTCCATTAATTCTTTTTCAATATACTTACAGCACTACTATTTAAATTATGCGTTTCAGTTTTACAATTTTAACTCTTTTTACACTTTATACTTTTATTTTTAAATTGACTTACCTAATCTAAATTTAAGCGATATGATTAATTTCGTGTGGCTCTATATAAATCTATCTCTACAGACAACTCTATATATATATATCTTTAATATATCCTATAGTCCGGTGAAGTTGTAAAAATCTTGTAGCTAGCAACATATTAGCCATTTCAAAAAAAAAGACCTTTAAAATACATTTGGATTTCCGAAGTTTGACTAACATAGCCGAAACGCATTATTTAAATAGTACCTACTACTGTACTTACTTACTCACTTCTTTTGGTGCCCGGGAATAGAAACTCTATCATTTGCTAGTAGAATACTTTGGTTTTTAAGTTAAATTGCTAGTTTTTTCTGGATTATATAGACACGGTGTTAAACTTCTGCAAAGATTTGTCCAAATCGATATCTTACTACAATGATTGAAAGGAATCCAGTTAAAAATTATACTTAAGTTGCTTTTATTGCAACTTAACTTAACTTGCAGTCCCGCCTTATTAATAATAATCAAATTGTGGGACTTAGTGTCCGGCTAGTCGTCGGTTCTGGCTACTTCTCTCTGTCTCTGCCTACCTATGCGGGGATACTGACGTGAAGATATTTTTATATAAACCTTACCCGTGGAGTACTTTAGTTTATATTTACTAAGATTATATACGTAACATTCCTTAGAACATAATGTATGTATCCGCTGAATTACGTTACTATAAGATTGGGACAGACACAAGTCTAAAAATTCCAAGAATGTTTTTTGTTTTTGTTTTTAGTAGCCCCTGGTTTTTGAAATATCTTTTATGTACAAAATTCACTATACTACTTAAATTATTTTAACTGTAGATGTCTGGATATAGATAAGGTGGTTAGAGTTTAGGTCGAAATAATATAATAGAACTTCACGAATGATATACACATGAATGCGAACAAAGTTGCTTGCGTAGGTGAAGTTTATAAAATTAAGATAAACATGCCGCAAGATTCACATCTGAACTAATCTCATCCAATAAAAGTTTCTAGTTAGAAATCTAGAAAAAAGACAAACAGTCTCTTGAGTTTTGTAGTCCGACGTGAACCTTTTAACAAAACACGAGAAGGTACAGTCGCGTCGAAACTGACGTTCTAAATTTACGTTAAGTTCGGCCAACTTTATAATCTTTGAATGTTTCACTTAAATTTGTATTTTGAAAACCAAACATAAGATATAATTTATTTTGTATTAATTGATCTTCACGATACCGGGTATTTCATCAACACGAATTCATAGTGACTTCCACTTCCAGGCTCCGGTTCGAATTTCGGGCAGGCATGTGTGTGATGAACGTTAGATAACGATAACGAAAGATGTTTTTCTGAGTCTGAAAGCTTAAATTATAGTTTATATATCATTATATCATATATTTATCCTTTTTAAGTATTTAGATGTATTGGTACCTATAGTTAACACCCATTACAGTAGCATATAATTTTAGTTTGGGTTTGGATAAAGTTTTGTGATTTTTTCAAATGAAACCAACAAGTCATATCTATACATAGCATATTTCAAATAAGTTAATAGTGTGTAGTCAAATATGGCTGGGCTTTAAGTGAGTAAGTAGAGCAAGTATTTTACATTTAAAATATAGGCGGCTAAAATGAAATCTAAAATAATGAAAAAGGCACACGATACTACCAACCATTAATGTTCTTGTTACCAATCATAAAGTAATGGTAGGCAGAGGTACATTCACGACATCCACGATTAGCTGAAGCTACTTCACTCCACAATAAATTTTTATCGAGTGGTGTTTCATGTGAAAAACTTATCGCAAACCGGCTATATCAATTGCTACGAGTATTCAAGTCATGAAATTGGAAGAATGAATGACCCGTGACTGACTAAGATGGAGAAATAAGATTTTTGTAAAAGAGTTTTCGTAGTTATAATAAGTACCACATATTATATGTAATAATAATTAAATAACATACATACTATGCCTTTGTGGTCTAGGGGAGCGTTGGATTTGACTTCTTTAGGTCCCAGATTCGTTCCCCGGGTCGAGCAACAAAAAAAAACAGAACATGCGTATTTAATATTTTATATTAAAAATAACGCTGTATATGTGCTCGGTTGGCGATAGGTTTGCCACCTATCACATTGTGGGACTTATTGTCTCCGGCTAGTCGTGAGTGCCCTGCTTGTGCCATACATACATATCTTCAAGTCCCTTGTAGAGAGTTACTTGTGCAAAGGGTCACAATTCCGGCAAACCAGTGATGTTACTCTTGGATTTCGATATCATGCGAATTGGAAATTGAAATAGTATAATAGTATAATTTTAGGTGCTCTTGAACACAATACTGGCGAATTATTGACGTTTAGTTAATAGTAAACAACAGATTATTTTATCGAATTTTTCTAACTAGCTCTCATTTCCATAAAACTTGCAATAGATATGGAATAATGCGCTGTGACTCAAAAACTCGCTGGAAGTAGCTTACCCAGCGCTCCATTATCATTATTTACAGGAAATGCTTTCCTTTCTGTACCCTCGGTAAACATGTCTATTGAAAGAACTACAGAGACACAATAATTTCATTGCTTTTTTTTCAGCATCATGTCGTCTACCAAAACCAATCTAGCTATTTCTTCATTTCACCGCTTTGTCAAAAAAAAACGCAATTACATACATTAATCTTAAACCGTATAAAATTAAAACATGTAGGAGTAGTTTAAGTCCTGCAACCCGAAGTGTAAACGACCATTAAACAATGTTGTTTGATTATTGGTCGTTTACAGAAATTAGTTTTATATGAAACCTTATTTCGCCATAATATTACCAGATAAAAATACGTTAAGCAATAGGTGTATAGTTCAATGGTCTAATAACCTCGAGAAATTTCTAAAAGTGAAACAGGACAGCTAACTTTAAAACAAAATATAATAAAAGAGACAGTGGAATTCTATACTTACATTAAGTATAGAATTCCACTTAATAATTATAACATGATTTATTTATGTGTTATGAGTATTTAAAGACGTGAAAATCAGATAAAATTTGTGAATGATGAATAGCTAATACGGAGAAATGAGATTAATGTGAAAGTGTTTTCTTTGTAATATCACCAGATATTAAGTCATGTAAAAGTATATGAAATTATGAAATAAACAAAAATATTGTGAGTATTTCAAGACGGAAATTCAGGAAATTAATGATCTATGAATAGCCAGTACAGAGAAATGAGATTTATGTGAAAGTGTTTTCGTCGTAATATTACCAGATGTATGTGAACTTATGAAATAAACAAAAAATATATGAGTATTTCAAGCCGTGAAATTCGAGGAATAAATGACCCATGAATAACCAACACGGAGAAATAAGATTTATGTGAAAGTGTTTTCGTCGTAATGTTACCAGATGTTATATAATCATGTCCTGTGTTAGTTCAAAGTGCCTACTTGTAATTCAAGACGATTTGGTAAGATAACACTAATAGAATGGGTGCGAAACTTACCCTGTGCAGTCTGTATTAAATATGTTTTATACTATATGACTGGCTGAGAATATGAGGACCATGGTTTCAGGGATTGTCTAGTATATAAGAATATTTACCATTAATGTTTTACTTACTTTAGAAATAAATAAAGGAATATCTCAGTATACTTTTTGAATTATATTTCTTTACATTCGTGACTGTTTTCTGCTTTATATTATTATTACGGCCTATATTTTTATTTACATTCATAGGGTGATTATGTTTATGTTTTTAGATATTTGATATCTGTGAAATCATAAATTTCTCTGTCGTTTCAGTGGTCCGTCGGACTTGATTTTTTGAGGTCCTGGGTTCGATTCCCAGACCAGACAGAAAAAAATTAGATAAACATATATTTTAAATTTTCTAATTAATGTAGCGATTTGGTATGTACATGGTTGACGATAGGCGTGCCACCTATCATATTATGGTTGATGTTGACTTTGTGTCTTCATCTAATCGTTGGTTGCATTTTTGTCTACCTCTTTGGGGATGTCTGTGTAAATATACTTATATTTACTTTATTGTAGCATCTTTGATTATTAGAAAGCTGTAGTTGATAAGGTTATTTCGCTGGACGCGTCGCGATGTAACATTAATAAGGCTAACTGAACAACAGGGTTTTAGTAAGTTCATTCTAATTACGAGACGTTAAAGTCTATTAAGGTATCGTATAGTTAGAATTGAACTTTACAAGGTAAGTTCGTTTTGATTCAAACTAAAATCACGTTGGCAGTAAATTTGCTGAGTTACAACTAAACTTATTTTATAAAAAAAATAGGTGTACGCTATCTTTCTCTATTGAAACAAAACCAGAAGTGATGGAACATTTTAGACATGCCAGATTAGTTCTGACGTTTTCAAAGTAATAGATTAAAAGTCTGTATAAATCTCATGCATAAACTAATCTGACACCACTAAACGTGTTTTGTCTCTTTCTATTACGACCATTTAAAGAAGATAGCAATTATTAAAAATTCGGTAAGTGAGTGCGCAAAAAAAACCTCTTGGCATCACATGGCATTCACAGCTTTCTTGTTTGATTATAATTTTTTTATGTGACATTTGTCCCTTACCATGATGCATGATGTCCACTATCTTATAACATATAAATATCTTACAGATTTATAGTGAGCATAGGCTCACTAGGATCTTTTCATAACTAGCCGCTCCAGAGGACTTCGTACCAACGGGCCTACATTCTTTCTAAATTTTGAAAAATCCGAGCAGCCAAAAATCGTGATTACAAGTCCAGCTGCTTCTGAGTGGTAGACTTTTGCAACAAGTCGTCCAGTTTAGTTTATTGCCTTGGTGTTTCAATTCCTGAGGTAAAGGTACTGGTCAGGCAGACTTATTGATGCCAGAGGCTTAGTTAGCTTAATCTGTACACAACATTCAATAATTAAGAAAATACTGCATCCATCTTTTTTCTCGATACTGCCAAAACTCATATTTTTTTTCAAATCGCAGCAATTTGTCTTCTTTTAAAAATAAATTGGCCGATTTTTTACAAACGAACTTAGTGTAAAACACATGGGATCTCTACAGTATGCATCAAGTGGATAAGCTGGCTGGCAGTTTCACTTGCTATCTTTGCAGTCCAGTCAGCTCGTGGTGATAAAATGAACATTAAATTTTAACTAGAGTGAGTTTTGAGATTGACTGTCTAAGTTTAAGTACTCACGAAGCAGTTTCCACCTGCGCCCGCCGCGGTCGAGGAACTGCGGTTTATTTCCAAAACTCATAAGACCGGTAAATTGTGCGGTCACACACCGGTGGAAATCATCATTTGCCAACTTGAATGATTCTACTTACGGGCAACTGGTGCCACGGGAACCGCAAACAACGGGGGTGTAAAACGCGTCGTGAAATGTGCTCTTACTTTTTGCATGTAAATCTACATTCTACAGAAGCCACGGAACCGCGAACGCGGCGGGCACCAGCGCCGTCAGTTCTTAGCCTAATTTATCACACTGCCGCCACATACTGCTCCCTTGTGCGACGATGAGAATTTTAAATTTGAAATACCGCCACAGGAAGAAGTAATAGCAGCGTGTTATAGCGTGCGGTGTTTGTACACAAATCAAAATATTGCAATACCAAGTAAAACACGCACACGATCGAAATCGAAAGATCTGATCTTGCAGCG
>NJDC01015989.1:10166-22699 GCA_002245475.1 Calephelis virginiensis
TTGTAGGGAGGGGTTGGATTTTATTAGACTATATATATATATATAATTATTATTATATTGTTGCCTATTTATTATAAAATTATGTAATTGTTTATTTATTTACTTATAATTATTTATTTAGTATGATTTAATATTTCAAAATTCATCCTCTCTCTCTGTCTCTTGAGTTTATTGATCAAAATTACTAGCAAGCTTTACAGTTGTAGGGTAGGGTGGCTTACACTGGTCTAAATTTTTTCTAGATAGTACAATTCTGTTGGATTCTAGAATAGATAACATGGTCAAAGGGCTTTACAGCTTCCGCCATCATCTTTATAATGCGAAAGTTCTCATACTTCTGGACTGGAAGAGGGGACCAGCATCTTAAGGACTCAAGACCTACTCTTCTACCAGCGGTGCACGCTGTCATATAAAAGAACGCAATTTTCTTCTAGAAGCAATTCAAGAAGTTCGGCAGCAATCACTCCTATTGAGCCAAAAATCTTCATTTGGAAGACTTGGAAACTTATCTAAACACTCGTTTGTTCTTATAATCGATGTTTCAGTCGTGATGTGACGGTAGTCCAAAGTCAGATGAATAGGGAACGTTTATTTTATACCAATATACTTCAAAATTAAAATCATCAAACCAGTAAGTCGGAAAAATATATTATGGACAAAACTTTAAAGTAATGAAGTTTAATGGAATGCGTTTGTCTAAAAACTAGTAAGCGAAAAAATACGCCGTTTCTTATCATGGAACGTGCACATACATACAAAGATATATTTAAACTGAAAATCCTGGTCGGATAAAAACAAACGGGAAAAATCAGACGATCCGTTGGGAATTTCTATGCAATACAAACGTGCGACACGGTTTAGAGGACAATGCAAATGTTTGCATTCATAACGGAAAATCTACGTGAGTGTAAAGTCTGCCTCACGTTAAACGAGCCCAAATTGCGTGTACATGGACGCAGAATATAATTTAGTTTATAGAACATTTTCATTAGGTAATGTGTTTGCATTTCCCTGCTTTGTTATACGGTAATTAAGGTAATTTTATCTACAAGGTGTACTTCATCAGCTTTGGGTTTAGTGGTATTTTTTTGCAATAATAATTATTTCATAAGGTCTTTTTGAAGTCTGTTAAAAACCAGCTCACCTGGTTGAGTATAGGTTTGCAAGATCCTACCCGGCCAAGCAAACCTACATTGTGTCATATAGCCGTTACAAAGTTTTTTAATAATTATTATATTTTATCAACACTGTCTAGATATATTTTTAATTTAATTTACTCAATTATCTCAAAATTAATACATGTTTATTTTATTTTATGATATTGGAAGGCAAACAAGCAGACGAATTTCCTAATGGTAAGAAATTCACGCCGCTAAAGGTGGTAATGGTGCGCTGCCAATCTGAAGCCGAGATGTTAGGCCTCGAGTATAAGTAAGTTTAACGGCTACCTTATCCTCAGAACCGGAATACGTCAACGGCACGCACTGATGTCATGGCGGCAAGAATAGGTAAGGTGGTAGTACCAATCCGGGCGAGTCGCTGCGAATCTCTACCACCTAGTCTGATGTTACGATGTTAGTGGCGGAAAGCTTATACTCGCCTTTTACGAGCTGCCTGTGCAGGAAATCAGATAGTCTATTCACAGGAAGCACATTTTTTTTTATTACAGCGTTAGATTTAGCCTTTTATGTAAGTACCCACTATAAAATGAGTTTATGTGTACACATCGAAAACTGTGCTTAGCCGCTTAAATTTTAGCCAAGACGATGTTTGAAAAAGCTAAATCCCTAGGCTAGGCAAAGCAAGGTGGCCTTGAGATCCGTCTTTTGGAGGACCAGCAGCAGTACAACGAGTGTGCAAACTACACTACTCGCTTTTTTACAGATGGCAGTACGATTGACGGCAGAGTTGGGGCCTCAGTATCCTTATGGAACAATGAGGTCGAAACTAGAGCCGTCAAACTTAGTTTGCCATCTTACTGCACGGTTTTCCAGGCTGAGCTCTTGGCCATATGCGAGGCTACAAAGATGGCTCTGAAGAGAAAAGACACGTCGATGGCAATATTCAGCGATTCAATGTCAGCACTGCAAGCGATTCAAAACCTTGACATGTGTCATCCATTAGCCTCTCGGGCCAGAGAAAACATGTGCGCTCTATCACAGCTTGACAAAACAATTAAACTGTACTGGATAAAGGCTCATGCTGGCCTGAGTGGTAACGAGCGCGCAGATGAATTAGCGAAAGATGCAGCATTGAATTCCAAGAAGCGTCATGATTATGATAGATGTCCAGTCTCATATATAAAAAAAACTATTACGAGAAAAGTCCGTAAAAGAATGGAATGAAAGATATGCCACAGGGGAAACTGCGAAAATCACTAAAGTTTTCTTCCCCAACACCATGATGGCTTATAAAATAATACGAAAAATAAAATACTCAGGAGTGTTGACACAGGCGTTGACGGGCCATGGTGGTTTCTCCAAGTACTTGTACCGTTTTAAATGCAAGGACAACCCGGCAGGTATCTGTCAACCTGATACTAATGAATCCCTGATGCACGTGCTTCTGGAGTGCCCTGTACATTTAAAAGATAGATTTGATATAGAAATTAATATAGGTGAAATGCTGAAAGTAGAAAATATATATAAAATAATGCTAAGCAAACATAGGGATAAGTTTTTAGAATACTGTGAAAAAGTTGTAAAAATAGTGAATAAGGGAAACAAATAGTAAAGAGAAAATGTTTTGTAAAATATAATTGTATATTTTTCCAAAGCATTTAAAAGCAAGAAAAACATAATAAAATGTAGCATGAAAAACTTATTTACCCTATTTAAAAATTAAAGTAGAAAACAGATAGACGGAAGTCCCATCCGTACAGAACGAATGAGAAAAGTGTGAAAGAAAGACAAAGTATGCAGAAAGAAAGTGCGAGAAGCATATATGATAGAACTGGAATGAATGGAATCGAACTTAGAAAATCAAAGACTGCGGCATCTGCGCCGGAGGTGATAGTATTAAAAAAAACCCTAGGCTGTTAAGATATAGATCATGCTTGTCCGGTGTATTAAGGACTTTTGACTTTTGGTGAAACAAAACTGCTTGCTGTTCAACAAAATGAATGTGCAAATTTATCTAGACATTCTTTCTATACAAATAAATAAAATTGGAGTATTTGTTTATTACATTAAGATAACCGCTTTCAACTATATTCGAATATATATACCAAAACTACATTTTTACAAATTTTGTCTGTCTGCATGTCTGTTTGTTTCGGCCGATCTCGGAAACAGCGAGGCCAATGTTGTCGAGACTTTCTCTGGCAGGTAGTTGATGTAATAAGAAGTAACTTAGGCTTCTTTTATTTTAGAAAACATTTCGTTAATTTCAAACGCGGGCACAGCTTGTAGTTTATAAATATTGTGAGTAGGTAAGTATATAGTGACTTAGGCTACTTTTATTTTTAAAAAAATGTAAATAAACTGTAAAACTTCTTGGTTAAATTACAAGTGGATAAAGTAGAGCTAGTTCTTAAATATATCAAGTTTTACTTGTTTTATGGTCATTCCAAGCTTGGTGGGTGAACCTATTATAAAAGTTTAAATGATAAAAAAAAAGTGTAATTCAAAGCAAATTTCGTTTTCTTAACCACTCTCGTAAATGCAACTTTTAATAAAGCTACCGAAAAAAAATATTTTGTGATACATACAAATTTGTCAAACATGACGTCACATTAGAGTACGCTTTTGGTATGAAGCGATTTTTGGTAAGTCCGAAAATGTGATTTTAAAGTTGATACGTATGGTACGTTGGTGGTCTTTTCACCGATATTTTTATTATTAGATATAGGGTCATTTTTCTACATACAAAAAATAGTCAGTCCCTATTCTCTATATTATGGATAAAAACAAACACGTAATCTTTTTAATACCGAAGATATCTTTAACTACAGTTAAGGTTAATCCTTATACATTACAAATAAAACTTTTCAACAAAAAAACTTGCAAACAATAGGTTATAAATTTAATATCTGTGTTAAGCTGTTAAGTAAATACATCATCAATCACGATCAAGAGGTTTGAAGTCTGAAATCGCCGCATTGTGAGGCCGCATCGTGATTACTGGCCTTTTATTGTTTGCAGTCTTTTGTGAACCCTCGCATAATCTAAACGGGAACAAGATGGCGACCCTCAAAGGATGAAGTTTGGAACTTAGATTAAACATATTCTTGGCTGAGATAATGTTTGGGAGGCGAAGATTTTGATTTTATCTGTGGTCGATTTAAAAGTAAATATAGTAATACTATTTTAATTATGTGCGTCGGCTATATTCGTCAAGCTTCGGAAATCCGAATATATTTTAAAGATATACCTATACAGATTTGTTATTACTTACATAATTAAACATTTGGCTTAAATTGAAGCTTAGTGTGAGAAAAATAAAAAGTGTAACGCCGAAGCGCATACTTTAAATAGTAGTACTGTACATGTGCAAAAACATTTTAGACTTCGCAATAATTTAGGCGTTGTAAAACTGCAATGATTTATGAGTAAAGTGCAAAAAAACCGACATAGATTTCAATATGTAAATCATTTACGTACATTAAAATAAAGTATTTTCCTCGATTTCCTTAGATTACCCATTAGATTACCATCATTTTTCATTAGATTACCATCAGATCTCAACATAGTGGAAATGGGAATCTCCTCGTAAGTATGCTCTTTCAAATAATAAAAAATAAATCGATTCAAAAATGCCGGAGAAATTGATTAACATCCACACAAAATATTTAAAAGCCAACGATGTAACCACGATCTTTTTTGAAGTCAGTTGAAAAACCGACTCCGATTTCAATGTAGACTGGTGGTAAAGGGATTATAGACTCTTTCAAATAAAGAAAAATATATAAAATCAGTCTTATTTTTCTCCATTCGTGGGCGGGTCTCCGCAACTTGACGGTGATGATGACGGTGAACGCCTAGTTTTCTGTAAGATAAAACGAAAGTATTAATTATTTACGTAACACAAACCTCAAACCGGCTATCATAGGGTGCCGATACTATAGTTTACAAACTAAAAAAAATATTTTTTATTGAATTCCACACAATTTTGTTAAAAAGCAATACATAAATATGTAACGAAACTCAAAAACTTATTTACTCACATAATTATTTGTTTGTTTTGTACCTATGTAGTATATTTTTGAATTGATTGTATTTTTTTAAAGAAAGTGTAGTTTTAACTTAGTTAACTTCTACGCTTCTCTGTTCTTTATTGCGATTCAGTGGAAGAAATAAGTATGCGAGTTTTTGTCCATCTCATGATCAGAGTGAGGGAGACTCCGTACACAGTCCCGTGTCTTATGCCGTGTCAAAAGCAGGATATATTTTTGTTCTTTCTCAGCTTGTTCCTATTGTTAGACTAGCTAGCAAAACTCTTTATACTTATTAAGTTTTTAAATGTCAAAAAGTTTGTGTAGTGCTATGCCCGCCACTTACATTTTGAATTTTTATTTCATCCACAGGAAATTCGCACATTTTCCATACGAAAATTTATTGATGTACTGGTAGATCAACAGAATTGTTTAAATTTACTGCGTTCTAGTTTTTTTAAACGTAATTTCGGAATTCCGAATGTTCGCGGCGGGTCTTAATGTTGACCATTATTCAAACATTTGTTGTAAATTTTGTACTGCTGTAAAAATGTGTACAAAACAAATATTAAAGCAAAATATATCGTATATAACGATAGAAGACTAACTTGGCTATAAGGCCGCCTTTGTGTATATTATAATTTAAGTTGTATTTGATGTATTTGTAATTTCTCTGTATTTGGTGCACAATAAAGAGTTATTGCATTGTATTGTATTATAACAAAGACTTTATAGGTACTGAGCGTTTGCGGCGTATGCGGGGCGAAGCGCGGGGCTACGGGAGAGGGGTCACATTCCAGCGGAGTTCACAGTTAACGAGTTCGGGTTGTACAAGTAACTAACGAGTTACGTAACTACAAACTCTTAAGAAGCAACAATTAAATTTAAATTTATTTTTATGTTTCTAAATGATGAAAACTAAGATACAGTAAATCTTAACCTTTATTTTCCATGCATTCCATATTTCCGTTTCGATTTAGTGAATCAAAAATAAACAAAGTTTAAGGTGTAAAGAAAACACAAAATCACTATAAGGTAGCTAACTTAATTTTTTTAAACATTTTTACTATACGAAATTCTACAATGTGACCCTTGGCTACATTTTTATGAAGTTTCAAAGAATCTCTTTATATTTCTCATTTTTTTGAGCAACCAAAGCGGTACAAAGACATCAAGTTTTTTTATTATTCTGTAAATTGTCGCTTTGAATTAAATGTATATTAAATGTCGTAATTTAGGGTGCTGGCTGATGAGTCTACTAGCATTAGACGATGGAGTCATCACATCCGGACACCAAAATTGAAATATTGATATGACCATTAAATAATTATTAATATTTATAGAATCTTTACTTGCTATCGTCGGCACTTGGTGGAATTCCATTGTATATACACGTTTTATGGAGTTTTTGGACTTTTTGATTTAAAGTTCAATACCTAATTGGTTAGGTATTGAACGTTAAATCAAAACAAGTCCTTTTTATCTTTAGTTTCAAAGCCCTGATGATGCTGTAAAAAGTGAAACCGGTTGGCTATAAAGTGAAAGAAAGTGTTAAATAAAGTATACAGTGGATAGGTACAAGTGTTAACTCCAAAAAATGTATACATTATTATTTATCTTCAGATAATATGAAACGTTCTTCAGGAAGAAAATCTACATTAGTAATCCGCGAAGTGAGAAAGTTGGCCACTGCCCAAAAACAGCAATCGAGAGAAACCATTTAACTTAGGTGATTAAAAGTTTATTTATTAATCTTTAAAAATAACCCATTTGACAAGCCAACTTGTTACTGCAAATATAGTTCAAAATCAAGCTATATATTAATTACACTTTCTACGCTAGGCGAGTTGAGAAAATCCATTTAAAATGCTTAATTTAACAATTAACTTACATTTTTTCACATATAACATATCATTATTAAATTTTACAAAATTAGACTAAATTATCATTAAAATCCATTAATAATTGGCGAAGAAGTCACGTATCAAACACAAAAAGAAACAAAAACATACAGTCGGATTGAGTATCCCCTCTTTTTAATGTCGGCTACAAATCTAGCTGTTGCTAATAATTAGCTTAATAATTGGGCATTGTGTTCTTCAATATCAAAATCAGTGGCTATGTGCGAGTTGGACTCGCCCTTGAAGAGTTCTATTGTGGCAATACATATACAGGGTAACATTTAAAGGACCAGCCAAATTTTCAGAGAAGGCTTAGATTAGATTACTTTATTACTTACGAACTATAAAATATTTTATTTTTTATTTTTAAGTGAAATACAAAAAAGTAAAAATATATTTTCATCCGAAGCAAAATACAGGACGCATTCTGCTGATTCCCGTCTGCCGCAATCACTTGCGCAGCCCCATGACGCAATGACGTAATGATGTGGCAACAATTAAAGTATTTTTACGGAATATTTTTCATTAATATTTCTAGAAGTAAATACGAATCTCTTTTACATTTAGTTATTATTGTTTCATCTGCAACACATATATTATCTTCAACTTCATTAGATAAAAATTTTAAATGTAACCCTGTATTTTGTAAGTAGCAACTACTATTACTCTTCTGTACGTCATTGTCACTACTTATGATATGAACCTATAGAATGAGAGGAATGTTAATTAACGTTAAGAAATTTCATCTTAGTTTTAAATTTAGACAAAATTTATCATAATCGGTGCCAATGTGTAGTATTATAATAGCAAATGGAATCATTTATTTTTTCTGTCTAATGAAACCATTTTTTAACCAAGTTATTTGCAACAGTATGATGCATTAAACCTACATTTGTATGTTGTGTCTATTTCTTTTAATAAACATAAAAAAGTAAAAACTTCAGGTGTACAAGTAACATTAAATTTTGTTCTAGCCCCCGCAATATAGTTGATGTCGGTCACACATTGGTCTACAGTAATTTGTTGGTCGGACCATATGGTAGTAATAAATTGACATCAATCTCAACAACCAACCTTGTATATACTACATGTTAGGTTTAAATCCCCTTGCAAGCATGTCTAACAGTAATTTATTAGCTCCTGTAAATCATTAAGTACATTGTCCTCAGGGAAAGTTTAGATTTATAGGTTTTCTTATGTTTTGTTAAAGTTATGTGGAACAATTTCGAGTTTATCAAGAGGTTAATAAATGTGGCCTTTTGGGTTGTGAGCTGAATATTTCAGGCGCTGATAAATATGGCGTTGAATCGGGGAAACTCTTGAGAATATTTGGTGTGAGGATAAAAAATATTAAAGGAAATGTATGAGGGTTAGAAGACTTAATGGTAAGTAACAGAGAAACAGTTGAAAATAAGCAATGTAATTATAATGAACTCTATTCATTAAATTTTTTGAAGTTAAAAGATGTCAAAGGTGCTTATTAAAAATTATGTCAAACAAACTTCATCGATTTCCTATACGAGATATATATAATTTCTGTAAAATGCTATCTGTAAGAAAACTATATATTATCAAATGTCCTGAGATTGCACAAACAACTTACAAAACGCATATCCATACCAAAAGAAGAAAACAGAAATTTGCCGTTACTATACAGACTCAATCAGTATTTGCTCAGCGACAATACGTATCATTATCGACCCATCATTACAATAAGTTTAATTAAAAGTTAGGGACATATCTGCTAAATATTCATACGTGTAAAACCATAACAACAAAATACTTGGAAATAAAATCATATGACGAGATCGAATCAGATGAATCGTATAAAATGATAAGTTAAAGTCACAAATACACACAAACATACACACAAAAAATGCATGATATACATAACCTAATCTTAAAAGATTATTTGATTGTAATTATTTTTACTGATTTTGATTTTAATTATTTTCTTACATTTGAAATTTATATTAACTTTTATTATTGTTATGATATTATAATAATTCATTAGATAATTTAACAACATATAAAACCTTACACAAGCACTTGTTAAATACTTAGTAGGTTGGTCTCAACAACTTTATAAAATGTTTTTACTATTTTTAAAGAAATATATTTTTTTATTTTTATCGTTTACTTATAACGATATCTTAACTGTATCAAGTTTTTTCAAGAATGCGTACAGATCGGGCAGTTGCCATATGTTAACATCCGCAATGCTCTTTGTTTATAGAAATTACGTATGGAACAAGACGTCTGCTCTGTCTCGCGCTCGGATAATTTCTAAACTAGTTGAACATCAAATCCGAAGAAATTCATTGAAATGTAACCAGATAACTGAATGCCCAATCACAGAAGTGCTTTAAATGTATTGCGAAAACATTTTCAATATACTCGTATGCGTTATGGTGGAGTGCGTCACTTTAATTTAGGACTGCCACATACATTCTGAATTCATTTACGGAATCTTATCCCAAAACTTATTGGCGCCCCATATAAATAAACTCAAATTCCGTACGGGAAAATTTCTGACAGGAAAGTGTGCACGACGACCAAAGACAATGTAGCATATGACCATAGACAACTAGACGGTATCGGCGGGAGTGACCCAATCCGAAGGATGGCACGCGGTGGTACCTTACGGACACTTCGAGTCTAAGTAAATATTGATATTTGAGTGATTTTATTTTAAGTAAATAACAAAGTTTTTGTATATTGTTATGAGCTTATATACTCTGTTTTGGTTTATATGGTTAATCTAACTTAGAAAATGATGTTTTTGAATAGGTTTTAGATTGTTTTATAGCGTTTTGAGCATGTTTATTTTGCAATCATAATTTACGTGAAATTTATGTCTGAAATAGGTTCTATTGTCTAGATTTATGTGTGAAATGATAAAATGTATGTAGTTAGACCGTCTTAACGTAATACGAAACATGTGAGTCCGGTAAATAGCCAAAAAATCGGCTAAGTTTAAATTCGATAATAAAAGGTAAAATTTCTTGTGTTTTACTTATCCGAATATAATGAAATTGGAATATGTTATTATAGGTGGAAAATCGATTGTAATGTGCATGCGACAGCGCCCGTAACGTTAATAAAATCGAGAGCGCCGCGCCCGCACGTTTTATACTAAGCCGCGGGGGGCAGGGTAGTATAAAAGGCAGAAATCGCGGAAATTCGCCGCCACACGAAAACCAAGCGCAGTCGCGTGCACAACTATGTATGCTAGGATAAGTCTAGACTAGACAATAGGTTTGTACTATATTAGATCTGGATAATTGTACGATTTAAGAAAGAAAACTAATAAAATATGGTCCCTGGGGTGAGGAATAGAATGTTCCAGAATTCCGTTCCCGAATTGTATAAAAACGCGAACCGGGAATCGGGGTTTCATTCGCGGTCGGTCCTTCAGAAAAACCACTGGGAGCGCTCAAGAACTAGAAGAAACTCCCAGTGAATTGTGAACATTCTGCGCCTCGCCCTCGCCCCTGCAAACGTGTAACCGTGTGTTTTATTTCCCACAAAATCTCTCCAGACGGTATTATCAATTCGTAAAGCCCTAGGTAATCTATCCACCTCAGAAAGTATCTTGGTCCATAGATCTATAGCGTTCGAAATTTCCGTTCAACAAAACAACAAAGTTCTGAATGTTTGTGGCGAGCCTTAGACTATCTTTATCTGACTGCACTACTAGAATAATCCAGTAATTAAATCACAGATTAACACTACTAAGCGATGAGGTTGTCACATCTTGACGCCAACTATTGCCATTGAAACGAAAATAAACACAACTAAATTGGGCCACTAAAACACCATTAAGGAAAATTTTGTGAATCGAATCGGCTGCCCACATGATAAGCAATTTGTTCTTCGACAGTAACGTCACGGTAATGAGAGAAGCGATTTCCCGCTCCGGTGGCTAGCAGACAAGGATACTATCTGACACTTGCGGAAAAAAGGACCTTTATTTACGATGATAGCTTTGATAAACAAAATACGCTTGAATGAGTTTCGCTGTTATTATTCAGAAGAGTTTATGGAAAGCAGTTAAAAATACACGTAAAATGCGAAGGTTTATAGCTTATAAATAACGTCAGAATAGGTGGAGACGCGTGAAGTTGAGGATAAAGCTGGATAATGTAAGTGCTCTATATTTTTACGCAAACGAGACATATGCTAATATGAAACGATTTAAGCACGGCAAAACTGCACAAAAAATCGTGACAAAACTGACTTCAATTGCAAGATTTATCCTTATACATAAAAATGAAAAAAAAATCTACATTTCCAAGGGCGTAGCCAGGATACTGTGCAAAGGAGGCAGAGAAAGAAAATCCTGCACTATTAGGTCTTAATAATGGTTTTTATAAAATGAGAGGTAATGTAATAATTTATAACAGAATATAGTAACTATTCCTTCTTCATGTTAGTGACAAATTTATTCTACATCTACCATACATACATAATCCGTTTTAGGTGGTTTTTAGTCATTCGGACTGTTGCAGTTCTGTGTAGAAGCTCTTTGGAGGGCAAGGCAAGCACCTTAACTTTAGTCTCATATATATGACGATTAGATCAGCTGCATATGCTTGTTTGATATTTTATCTACTTCTTATCGTCGGCGCTTGATGGAATTCCATACTAGTAATAAATATTTATTAATAACACTTATACTTTCAACATTATACATATATATTTTTCTCCGTGTTGGTCCGGGCTTGTTTGCAGAATAGACCACCTGCTTTCCTGCCGGGCAGCTCATAAAAGGCGAGCATAGGCTTACCGTCACTAACACCGTGACATCTGACTAGGTGGTAGAGTTTCGCAGCGACTCACCCGGATTGGTAGCACCGCCTTACCTATTCCTGCCGCCATAACGTCATGACATGTTCCGGTTTGGAGGGTAAAGTAGCCGGTAAACTCACGTTTGCCCGAGGCCTAACATCCCGGCTTCAGGTTGGCAACGCACCATTACCACCTTTGGTGTCTCTAGGCGGCGTGAATTTCTTACCATTATCGAATCCGTCTGCTTGTTTGCCTTCCAATATCATAAAAAAATTAAACGTACAATTGATATTTATAATTGTCTATCTATCTACTTGGCAGCTCGTAAGAGCCGAACAAAGATTATTTGGGTCAATATCAACAAGACCGCTGGTAAGTTGCTGCGCAGGAACTTTTCGGGTAGGGATCTACCGCCTTATCGATTCCTGCCCGTCATAATGACAGAGTAATGTTAGGTCCGGATGATGAAGACTCGCACATATGGCCAACACCCCGGCGCGGCCACAGAAAAATGACGCACTTATAACATCTATGGTGTCAATAGGCCACGGTTATGTCTCACCATCAGGGAAGCAGCGTGCTTGTTTGTTTTTACGTATAAAAAGCAAAATCTATACTAGATATGTAAAGAAACAACAGGAACCCAGATAAGGAAGACATTATGGTTGACCGGCATAGTTGGGAATACA
>NJDC01016006.1:5697-16691 GCA_002245475.1 Calephelis virginiensis
GGAAGTTTAAAGAAACTAATCTCACATGAGTAATGTTATAATTTTTCTTAAAATAAACACAACTTTTTTTGTATTTCATAACATGTTCTTAGCCGTTCAAGATCAGTCTTATGTATTAAAAGTGTAGTTGAAGAATAAGGTGGATAAAACTACTGTAAAATCTGAAAGTAATAATTCCATATTATTAACCTCAACGTGTTTGTATAACCTAAGATTTTATTAAAATAAATAACTATAACATCTTTGTTTTTAGTAATATTATATGTTGTTTATAGTATGCCTAAACAACATTTATTTATTGTAAGTAAAATGAAGTTTACTTACAATAAATAAATGTTGTTGTCTAGTTGTAATTTTAAATAATATGTTAATATTTACAATAGCCTGACATCCTTTTTCGCTTCTGTAGTGGTGATCAATTTTAAATATTCAAGTTAATGTATTGAAATACTCAAATGAGTTGTTTAAAGTGAAACCAGATTGTTTATTTTTTTTTAATTTATGAGAGATAACATGCAAACAACTGTATCCTAACCGATGTTATGAAATATATGTCTTGAAGGTGAGATTAATTACAGTAACCTACCCTTTAAACCGAAACACAACAATGATGAGTACTGGTGCTTTATATCAGCAGAGATAGGTAAGGCGTTAGTAGCAATCTGGGTACTACATTACAAAACTACCTACCTAACTACCTAGCCTGTGGAGAGAAGTTAGCTTTGGCAACTTCATCCGCTTCCAAGCCTACTTGATCTTCTCATCACTTCGACTTTTTCCGAGATTTCGTTTAGTCTAAAATTTTATCACGTAACATCACATCAATCTAAATTCGAATACTATTTATTGAAAACTAGCCGACAGACTACTGTATTAAGTGTGAACATTGATTTTTATTTCATTTGAACCTCCTCCTGACCATAACTAACACAATAATAAAAGTGAAACATATAGGTAACTTCTTTCACTTCTTCAGAGTCGACTAATTAATAAAAATCTAATTAAAGCTCAGACCAACAAATAATTCTTATTGATTTGAGAATTGAAGCTATTGCTTTAAGTATTGCAAAAAATTTGTTCCTTTTATTTTTGTAAGAAGTATTTTTACGCCTGTACATCGAGCACTGCACATCGAAGAGGTAAGCAGAGGTACAATCAGGACACCCACAACTAGCCGAAAACACTAAGGTTTATTTTCATAAACCACTTATTTTAGAAACGACGCAACGCAAGTGATTTTTGACTCGTTGTCCCAGACTACTAAGAGTAACAACCACAAAGTTTCTTTATGTAACTTGAGGGCCTATTCAGTAATATAGAATGTTTATATTTCGAAAATATTTATAAACACACCTATTTAATTACGCGCGCCGAGCACTTCTTTTCGTTACACGCTAGCTACATTAATTACTACTAGAACGTGACCATAAAAACGAAATTCAAATATTAACAAAATGTTCATATTTAATATATGTTTCGTAGCAAAATGGCATAATCAATTTCATTATCACTTTTATTGCTAAGAATCTAATTTTATATAAACATTTTTTACATTTCTCGTCATCTAAGTTTGTGTTATAAGGAACGGGGCATCAAACTAATCAAACGCGGAAAGAGTGAATGAATGGTTTTGCTTGACAGGGTACTAGGAGTGGTACTAACTCTGGTACTAGAGAGTCCTCGGTTGGTCTTCGTTTTGTAATAAGAATGACATTTAGCACGGTGACAAACTTTGATACCGTAACTAACCTAGACTTTTTGGTCTTGGTTTAAACCTGGTACTAGAGTGTTTTTTTTGGAATAAGGTGGCTAGGGTTTAACTAAGTTGATGAATTTAAGCAACCATTTTAATTAACCGCTTTTATTGAAGCTCGGATTAAATAAGGGTAGAAAATTAATGCCAACCAGGATTAAGGACCTTGTCCTCGACAATTATGATTTATTAAGTTGACACAGAGTTATAACTAAGGAATACATTACCTAGTCGTTTTATAATTAATTAATAGAAATTTGTCTTGATGTTCGAAGGATGTTTTGAAACTAGTAATGCTGTTTTGCTGTAAATCTTTGCGTCAATCAGAGTAAGTAAAGTTCTATAACTTCTCTATTTGGGTTAGTTTCATTTAAAATTGATAATAATTTGAAAAGATCTATACTTATGATTTATACTAATGTGTATGAATTAATGAATGAACTCTTTATTATAAGTTTATGTAGTAAGTTTAATTGTATACACAATTAAACTTACTACAAAATAAGTACAATTAAGTATTAACAACGGCATATGATTATGTTTTTAACTAACTAACTATCTTCACGCCCATATCCCCGAAGAGGTAGGCAGAGGTACAACCAAGGCACCCACGACTAGCCGAAGACACTAAGCCCCACAATGTGATAGGTGGCAAGCCTATCGCCAACTGGGCACATTTCCAATCCCGACCAACATTTTTTTATTAGAAAATTGGAAAAATCCAATTTATCTTTGTGTTGGCCGACCCGGGATTCGAACTCGGGACCTCATGCAGTCAAGTCCAACACCCGGACCGCTAGACCACACAGGCGATAATGTGATGTGGTGATTATGTTTTTAGTACACAAAAGACGTTATTATCGCCAAACAAAGCAATCTCTACCAGACAAACTTTTGTCTAAAGAGACTATATAAACATAGGTTCAGTAGGTAAAGAGATTAAACATATAAAAAGCGGTTGTCTGTAAAGTCGGTTTACGGACGATAGTTGAACGTGACTACGTCACAAAAACGGAGGTCGATTGTGCCTGTTTGTTGCTCGTTACGCGCTCTTGCTTGCACTTCAAGCCTTAAATGGAACGCCTCAAAGAGAGGTAACGCCGCATGAGTCATGTTTTTTGGTGGGTGCAGCCTGCTCCATCGAATTATAAAACGGTGTCACGTCAAAAACTATAACAAACATGAAAATAATATTAATAATAAAAATAAGGAGAAAAACGAAAGTAGTATTTTGTTTACTTAGACGACTTAAATTTTTAAATAAAGGTCAGGTTTATTTTTATTTTTAATTTATACTTACATAAAATTTTAACTACCTTGAGAGATCAGAACAATTAAAAGATCACAAAAAACCGAATAATGAAAAATTTGCTGAAATATTTCCTTGGACAATATTAATTATGTAAAATGTTCTCTAATAACATAAAGCGCTTTTTACTTATTCCTACTTAGAAATTTGCTCTAATTATTATAATTTTAAGAAGGGAAGACAAAAAGGCTTTTATGTTTCCATTGTATCTCGTAACAATGAGACTTGGAGTCAATTGTCGGATGGTATCAGGCTGTCTGCTCTCTGTTTTTAGATTTGCTTGAACGCGATGTGAACTTAAGATCTAAACGTTGTTTTTTTTTAAGATTCAACTTTAGTCATTACGTGATTAACGGCTATCTCGGCTTGGAACATGCAAGGGGCCACACACAAGTTAAATAAATAATTTTCTTTATGTTACGTAATGTTACGTATTTGTTATTATGTTACGTAAAACCTATATTTAACCAACTCAAAAAGGAAGAGAATTCGAGTACGCTTGTTTTAATGTTTGTTACGCGATTGTTAGGATAATTATGAACCGATTTTCATTTTTTTCGTAGATAATGATTCCGGGGTGGTCCCATATTAATTATATCATGATCCGATTTGTGTTTCTTGATGAACTTATGATAATGAAGTAGTCAAAATAAACAAAACAAAATGCAGTAATAATAAGTATGCATCTCCAAATTGTTGTAGTACCCAATAAAATAGTTGGAGTCGGTTGTTGCAATTTTACTGCGCTTAAAAAATATTAAAGTATACTAGCATATTCTACTACGTTCGGTATGGTACCTATGCAAATATTTTAATAATTATACAAACGAATTATTTATAGCTATGATAATATTCAATTTATTATTTATTTTAATATTCAAACAAAATAGTTAATTGTTTTTTTAGAATGTTTACCAATTAATACAAATTTAAATCAAGAGAACTTATTAATGAAGATTTTCTTCTACTCTTACTATTTTCAACCAAATTCAAAAAACAATAACAAGCAGTCTGGTCTCTTAAAGTAATTACCTTTTTCGGTATAGGTTAATTATTCTTCATTTATACACATAAAACAGGTAATGGGAAAAACAAAACTCCCGACATTTTGTTAACATAAAATAACAAGGTATTTTTACATGAATACCCCCTAAGGATCTGCCTACCCCGTAAGGGACTTGGCGATAAGATATGTTTGTATGTATATATGTATGTATACATGAATTATTTTAAAAATAACTATGTTAGAAAAAACCGACTTCAAAACTAAAAAGTAAAAATAGTAAAGATTTAATAATTATTATATGCTACCTGTTATTTATATTGCTATTTACTAATAGCTTTGAAGTCGGTGCCAAGCCAATTAATACTTACTTATAATTTAATTAAATTATTGAATCAATTATCATAATCAAAAGTCTGTAGGACGCTTGAGAAAGCCCCTACAATAACCACATAAATAATAATAAAACTTACAATTCAAGAGCTAGGCAGTACAGCTTTACAATTATTATTTCGAATACTTACTTTTAAAACTTAGTTTTGAAAGAGCTACGAGCTTACATAGAAATATGAGCAACTTTGCTATGGTATACGTGTTTTTCTTACCATAAAGAAATCCATGTTTGTCAATTAGACTTTAAAAAGAAGGAGTTTAAATGTTCCACTCTAACATTTATTTGAGTTAATAAAATGTTCTGTCATTTGTGAGCAGATTTTAAAAACATCTTTTCTATGTCTGTAGAATACCAGGGAGGGAAATTGAAAAAAAAAAACATTTTTTATGTTCTTAGTTACATGACACTGAAATCGAAGTTTAAATATTCCCCTTTATATTGCATTTGTGTTAATAAAATTTTCTGTCGGGTTTTGGCGCCATCCAGAGAAAAGATGGTCGAAGTTTTTTCATAATTATTGAATTTCGTGTTAATATTGAGTGAAGTTAGTCAATTTTGGTGGCATTTTGTACAATTTTGTTCAGTGAAAGTGCACAAATGAAATAATCATGAAGAAATTAGCGTATTGTATATTTCCTCATTGCCGCCAAAACTCATTACATGAGCTTGTGTAAAAAGGCCACCGTTTTACCCAAGAGCCTGACATGACTTACTGACGACTTATGACTGATGACTAATTAAAATTAATTGAAATTGAAATAAAATTTGATGCAAATCACTACTTGACTAATGGCTAAATACTAACGTGAAGGCCAAAACCTAAAGAAAGAAAGAATAATTTTCTGTCAATTGTGCAGAGTTGATTTTATAACTTTTGTTTCCAAGATTGTGGAATCCTAGGAAATTCAAAAAAAAAACTTTTCGTGTTCTTATGTTGAAATCGAAGTTTAGATGTTATTCTTATGTCTTATATTATTATTTAATGTGTGTTAATCCAATTTTCAGTCATTTGTAAATCGATTTTAAAACATTTTTTCTAAGATTGTGGAATCTCAGGAAAATAAAAAACACAATATTTGTGTTCTAAGATAACACGATATTGATTTAGGAGTCGGTTTTTTACAGTTATATTCTACTTAAATTATATATATATATTTTTTTATGTTATTGTATAATACAAATTATATTAAGGCAAACAAGCAGACGGATTTCCTGATGGTAAGAAATTAACGCCGCCTAGAGACACCAAAGATGGTAATGGTGCGTTGCCAATCTGAGGTCAGTATGTTAGACCTCGAGCAAAAGTAAGTTTACCGGCTACCTTATCCTCCGAACCGGAACACGTCATGACGTTATGGCGGCAGGAATAGGTAAGGTGGTACCAATCCGGGCGAGTCGCTGCGAAACTCTACCACCTAGTCAGATGTCACGGTGTTAGTGATGATAAGCCTATGCTCGCCTTTTACGAGCTACCTGCCAAGAAAGGCAGATGGTCTATTCTGCAAAGGAGCCCGGACCAACACGGGGCAAGTTATCAAATACAAACATATAAATATAACATTATAATTTGAGAGACAAACTTTGCTAGTCGTCAAAGTAGTCGTACGTGATCTCTTCCAATTAAATTTGGTTCTAAAGAAAATGAGCTTTGTTATAGTTGGGGGGAAGGCTTTAGAATTACTTGAACGAAGATCTCAACTCACAAGTGGCTGTTAACTGTACGAGTCAACTCATTAGTCTTGAGGGTGAATCGATGATTATATTGTGGATCATTGTGCTTTAGCTGGGTAAGTCTGTACAAAATATTTCGTTATTTAACTTAATAGCTCCTTATTTAATTTAAACGTAAATACATACATGTCCCTTACCGGGTAGGCAGAGAGTATCGAGTGACACCACGATCCTGACACCCTGTCAGGATCGTGGGGTTTGTTTCAATTGTTTTACCGAAGAATATATATGCCATATATTCAAATGCCAGAATTTCATTTGCTCGAATTTTTATTTGCCCGGATGTTTTGTTGACCATAATTATACTTGTGATATAGTCTTTTTTGGCCTAAAATTAGTTTCCACAATGATACGCGTGCCTTACGTTTGTTATCCATTTTATTAATTGCAATAAAATTATTCAACAGAATATTTAAATTTGTATTTGCAAAGTTTATAAAATGAATTTAGTATCTAGTACTCTTTATACGACCAAAGTAGCTTCCGTTGGAATTTAACGTGACGCCTTTGTTCTAAGAAGCGATTAGTTTTCTGGCACTTCGCCGGCCGCACCATCAATGTTTATGATTTTAAACTTAAAACGTATGTTGGTCACGGTCGTCTCTTACGTCAGGAATGTCCTAAATGTTGCCTGCGTTAAAACCTTCTAATAAAAGTTTTTTTTAGCTCCTTTGTAGAAATTAGGGATGAAAAGAAGCCTTCTGAGTCTTCGATTAACGTTGCTTCACGACCTGTAAAGACAACCGTGTTGTTCCTGGCTCCTGTGCAGAACAGACCATCTGCCTTTTTGTAGGGATGCATAGAATACATTGATGTTTTAAAAAATCGAGGTATCATTAAGCAACAAGAAAAAATCGATACATCGTTCATTAGCAATGATGTTTTATGAGCAATGTTCTATTGCAGTGCCATCTCTTTGTTAGTTAATAATCTACATATTATAATCTTAGCCACACGCACGCCATTGTATTTTTTATTTATGTCTCACTCTTACGCTTAAAGTGAACAAAAGAACGAACTGCTGTATGTTTGGCGTCCAGGCAGCTCCGTCGTTTGTGTTTGTGCATTTTCACCAAATTATTTTCATTTACAGATTTTGTTATTCTTCTACTATTCATATGCTGGTACATTACAACTGTTTTATTTAAAGTATAAATATATGTCTGTAATTTTGATTACTAAAACGAATCTAATTCAATCTATATAGGAAATCGCTTTTTCTCACTATTTCATGGCCGTACGTCAACCCTGCTAATATTTTATAAACATCGTAAAAACATTAATGTATCGTTCATTAAAATCAATCTTTTCGACATCGATATTTCATTTTAAAAAACATCGATATTATAACATTGATGGTTTTTATGAACGATGTTGCATCCCTACCGTCTTGCCAGGCAGTTCGTAAAAGGCGAGCATGGTCTTACCGTCACTAGCACCGTGACGACCGACAAGGTGTTAGAGTTTCGCAACTTGCTCGGATTGATACCACTGCCTTATTTACTTCTGCCGACATAACGACAGCGCTTGCCGTTGATGTGTTCCGCTTCGGAGGGTGAGGTGGCTGGTAAACTTACTTTTGCTTGAGACTTAAGATCCTGGCTTCAGGTTGGCGACGCACCATTGCCACCTTTGGTGTCTCATTTTTTACCATCTGAAAATCCGTCTGCTCGTTTGGCTGCTAAAAAAATAAACACACCTTCGCATTTACAATATTGGTATGGAAATATTTGAATGATATTTTATTGTATTATATTAATAAGTAGGTACAATTCACAACCTCAGACAGTATTATCGCTAGATATTTGTTAAATATGACAGGTATTTACGTGTTACAATAAACTACAACAAGATTTAGAGACATCCAAGAGAAGAGTGTATTCACGCTTATATCTCGGAAGAAGTTGGCAGAAGCACCCACAGTTTTGATTATTATTAGTATTAATTAATTAATAATATTAATTAATTAAAAAAGAGTACGGGTCAAATAATCCCGAGGATCACTGCGACCTTGACAGATCTATTGTGATCACGCCTCTTATTCATTAAGTTTACATAAGTTCCGCAAGGCCGACAGTCACTAGGAACTGTACAATGCACTTGGGACTTATCAACTTAATATATTGGGGGCTAATTATGTGCCCTCCCAGAAGTCCACCTCTTACTTGGTTAAGTGCTGGGCACTCACAGAGTATGTGTATTGAGAGGCACCCACATATAGACGAAGTCACTCTGTCTCACAAAGTAATAAGAAAGTAATAAGAAGCAAGCCTATCGCCAACCGGGCACATATCATATCCCGACCAACTTTAATTTTATTAGATAATTGAAAATACACTTGTTGGGTTATTTTGCTCGATCCGGGCATTAATCTCTGAACCTCAAAAAGTCAAGTCCGACGCCAGTCTACTGATTCGAGTCTGAGGCTATAAAGAAGTAAATAAAGAAGTAAAGAAGTAAATTATTAAGCGCGGTAAAACTTTAAAAACCACTTATTTTTAGTCGCGATTTGATAAGTCTTTTACCAAAATCTTTTCTTGAAAAAGTTAATATGGGACCACCTTAGAATAATGACCAATCTTTACAAAAAAATAACCATCAAAATAGGTCGAATAAACACAAAAGAGATGTACAGTCGTATTTCTTGGAGTCGGGTCAGAAATGAAGAGTTTCAGTTTAAAATCTAAACTATTTGGATATTAGTAGAGTAAATATAGATTTTAACTTACAAGAGATAAACTGATTCTTGTCTAATGAAGTGAAGTAATCAACAATTCCAGCAAGCTTAATTCAAGGCATTTCTAACAAGCAATAACTTTGGTTAGTACTTTTTATATTACTATTTGCCCTGTTTCACAGTTATCAGATGGTATCGGCCATTGTTCTTATTATTTATGGACGAGACTACTGCTTCTATCAAAGAAAAGCAATATTCACTCCCCGAAGATTGTATTGTGATAACAGATTAGGCTATTGTTTGTGATTTCATTTGTAATTTCATTCCAATTTTGTGTATGTATTTTGCAAACGTAGATTTATAGCACAAGGTATAGTACCTTCTGTTATAAATCTACGTGTGCAAAATGAGTTTTGAACTCATTGAAACCGCTTGATAAATACGGTTGAAATTAGTAAGAAACTAAGTGAAGAAACATAATCTAATATCGAAAAAACTGCGAGCTATTTTGCTACAGTACTGCTTTTCGATATCGTTTTCGCTATTCATCAGATACAATACATTGAACTAGTAAAGTCTTGTAAATTATGTACAGTTTCAAAAAGTAAGGAAGTAGGTCTTTTTCATGGCAGAAATATATCAAAGCATAATTTAAAAACTTTCTTTCATGTTTAAAATATTTTATTTCTATACTCTAAAATAGGTTTCATTTATTTTATTATTTGTTATTTATATTCTAAAATAGGTTTAAATTCATATAACCATTTGTAAAGTTACTGATTACTGTATTTTTTAAAACTTAGAATAACTACTCCAATGTTCGTTTTAAGTTTTTATTTCGTGTAAACATCTCAATAGCTAACTTAAAAAAGAGTAAGCTCTAAATTTGACTAATGTTTTTGTATTTGCAACGTATTGCTACGCCAATAGAACTGATTTGAATTATGCTACAGAGGTATACATATATTTTACAAAAATTGATCAAGCGCTGTTTTGAATAATTCAACAGAACAAAAATGTACAATTTATTATTCAATCTGACATATTTTCAGAAGTGGCTTTACTATTGATAAAGTTAAATTTTTAAAGACCATGTCGAAATCCAGGTTTTTGTTAGAAGTAAAATGAGGTAGATAGTAAATACCTAACCCAAGCTTTATGGCGTTTAAACTATTTGGATACATCAAAATGATAGTTAAGTTTTATTAAAAAGAACTTTTGATACATCTACGAACATCTAATCTTCATGTCAACAGCAGTTTGTAGTTTGTACTGCCTCTCAAATATTTGTTTCTGACAGTTATGTAATTTAGAGACGCTTTTGATGTTGTTCTTAGATGTTTGCTTTTATATATGTTGAAAATTTAAAATCAATACTTTAATTTACGGTGAATATGTGAATTTAATATTTCACAAAATACTAATCCGTCTTAAGAGTATTAAACTTACTTCCACAAAATCCACATCAATTTTAATAATTGAAACGTTGAGAATAAAAATTAGTCTTCCTCAAAGTCTTCGACTTTACAAAACATGTGTTAGAGTAAATACCTGTATCTAATTTAGTCCCAATTATTTTAGATATAACGACAAACCACTTTACATTTTAAATTTTTAGAACCACTTAACACCCATTGTGGGTTTGATAGGTCAAATTTATCAAGAGGTTAAGTTAAACAATGCTTGATATTTTCCATCGTCGGCGCTTGGTAAAACTTCCAAATATTCATATTTTTAAAGAAAGAAAACACTTGTACTGTTTTACTTATCACTTATAATTTATTACTTTGTAATTAGTAGCCTACCGGTTTCGCTTATACAGCATCATCAGGGCTAAAACTTAAACTACTCAACAATATTATTTTTAATGTATAACTATAAATTCATTATAATGGGTAGATACAAAAAACTTTGATACGTTATACAACGGAGTTGCCCACTATAGATTATTTCACCACTGAATGGTGAAAAAAAAATACCATTTTAGAAAAAAAATGGTTTTAGAAAAAAAATGGATGATGCTGTGTAGCGAAACCGGTAGGCTACTAATTACAAAGTAATAAATTATAAATGATAAGTAAAACAGTACAAGTGTTTTCTTTCTTTAAAAATAAACAATGCTTAATG
>NJDC01016024.1:0-12734 GCA_002245475.1 Calephelis virginiensis
AGGATCGTGAGGTCTGGCACTCGATACTCACTGCCTACCCCGTAAGGGACTTGGCGAGAAGATATGTGTGTATGTATGTATGTAAAAATCATTAGACGAATCACGATCAAATTAATATGGGACCACCTCGATCTTTCCAAAATAAATCATAAAAATCGTTTCATCAATAGCCAAGAAATCGCCAAACAAACACACAAAACAAATTAAAAAACCGTGCTGTCGAATTAAGAACCTCCTATTTTAAAAAGAAGGCAAAAATCTGATCATCTGTTGGTGGTAAAGCATGTAAAAGGTGCAAAATGTCAAGAGAGCGTTGGCAACCTAAGATTAGCATGTTAAGCCTCATTCGCAAAATTTAATGGCGACTTTTGGCGCCGTCGTGAATGAAGTTAGTCGTAATTTTTTTATTATTATTGAGTTTTGTGTTTGTATTGAGTGAAATTGGTTAATTTAGGTGGAAATTAGAATAACTTTGTTCAGTGAAAGTGCACAAATGAAATAATCGTGAAGTAATTAATTTATCGTCTATTTCCTCGCTGCCGTCAAATCTGACTGGATGAGCTTGAGTAACGGAGGCACCGCTTTACTCAAGACCCTGACCTGACATGACTTTGTACATAGTGACTAATGACTGTATATTGTATAAGAATTAACTTGACATTGGCAAAGTAGTCGTGAAAAACGATGGAAAGCCATATTTATAAAAAAAGAAGAAGTTTACTGGCTATGCTAGAGTACAAATAGAGTAAGATGCACGACACGGCACGGCAGGAAAACTTAGGTGCCATTTGAACTTGATTTTTTTTAAATAAGACTTTACCTACTAGTCTAACTAATGTCCAAGTAGAATAATCCAGAAATCAGAATGGATACGATGACGAAGGAGTTATCGCGGTGCTACAACAAAGTATTACTTATGCGATTTTTATGACACCAAATACCAACGTATACCAATTGAAAACTTCGCAGTTTGAGTCTATAAGATAAGTAGGATCAAACTTGACTGCACGTATTTCTTGTTCTTTAATGGGCTAATTCTGTAGCGTATCGTATCAAATAATTTAAGTTTCTGCCTTTTCTGCACGTAATGATTTTGCATATATTTCAGTAACGGGATATTTTAGTCACCTTAAATTATCCCGTAATTTACATGAATAGAATATTCTAACACCATTATTACTAATAACACTATTTGACTCATTGGTTAAGAGGTTAAACCCACTAACTCCTATCAAGAATCGGATTTGGTTAATGAAAGGAGCAAGTATTTATACGTTGAATATATTTACCTTTATGTTTATTCTTATTTCTGGGTCTATGTTTTAGTAAATTTAATATATCTATAATATACATATGGAATATGTATTAGTCCATAACACAAGGTATTCGTAACACATGTCATCACTCTGTTTGTTCTATCAAATTATGATATGAATATTATAAAAGTTAAGACTAACACTATTAATACAAGCTAACTTTGGAGTTAAAATAATAATCCGTACCAATAAATTCCTCGAAACTAAAATCATTAAAGTTAGATATAGATTCGTTTAGTCTAGTTTCTGCCAATAGAATTCCACTAGCGATAAATTAAAAGCGAGCAAGTTATAAAGCTACTTTCATGAGTTTTATTCAACTAATCAATAAAGAAAATACCTATTGTATATATATAGGTGTCTATATAAATTTTATTTATCGGTGCCGATAAGGTTAAGGACATATAGTCTCAAGTTTTTGTTTTTTTAGACCACAACAGAATTGGCGCCAATGTCAATAATGAACTTGAAAGCAACAAACATAAGAATCCTAGTGTAATTACCGTGTGTGTGACAAAAGTTTATTTTAGTTAAGTTGCAAATCGAATAATCCGAATTAGTCGAGTCTAAACATTTCAAAAGAGCACGTGCTCCACGTTTTATTGCTTTAACCTAGAGTAGAGATAAAACGCAAATCACGTGTTTTAGCACATGATTTTACATTTAAATATCGAAACCTATATTATTTTTAATACCAGTTATTGGAAAATGTTATTTTTAATCTGCATTTATCTAGTCTCATAATATGTCAAGAGTCAATTTTTTTACAATTTCACGCCATGTTTGTATAAATTTGCCAGTGTTTAAATAAGTTTTAAGTGTAAATAAATGGAAAATCTGTGGTGTAACGCTCGCTGACCGCATTCGTAACAGTGAGATCCGAGAAAGAGTGGGATTGAAAGAAAGTGTTGGTGTTAAAATGCGAAAGGGCATGCTCCGCTGGTCATGTGGTAAGAATGACAAATGAAAGATTGACAAAGCAGATATACAATGCGAATGTGGATGGATGTAGGTACCCGGGGAGACCAAGGCTGACATTTCACGATCAGATCAATCGGATATTATCCGAGGGTGGTGTCAAGAGTCTCAGAAACCGGCGTGTTTGTATGAAAATGGTTATGAATGTGAAGGAAGCAAGACAGGTTTGTCAGGATCGTGAGGTCTGGCACTCGAAACTCTCTGCCTACCCCGTAAGGGACTTAGCGTGAAGATATGTATGTATGTATGTAATAAATGTAAAATAAATAACATTAAAAATGTATAAGAAGTACTTTAATTCCAATTCTTATATTTTCAGTTCTCTGTTCCAGGAGTTTAAAAATTGGTCATTATTATATTTGAAACCTGATCTAGATCTTCAAATATATTAATTCCCAATTTTTGGCTTAACTAATTTTTATTTTAGAGACTAAAACGCGGACAAAACCTTTGCCTTTAAAATCTATACTAATATTAAAAAGCTAAAGAGTTTGTTTGTTTAAATGCGCTAAACTTAGAAACTACGGGTTGGATTTGAATTTTTTTTTTTCATTTTTCATAGCCTATTTATCGTGGAAAGCTATATCACTACACTAATCATTCCACGGACGATGTCTCTGGCGGAAGCTAGTATTAGATACAACCATTGATGGTAGAGTTCTGAGCAGCAAGTAACAGCTACCGAATCACTTGTATATTACGATATGTAGGTACGGTGGGCAGTACCCATTATAATGTCGGTATTTGAAATTGTTGAAACAATTTCAAATATCAAACAAAACAAACAAAAGGCCAGTTATAAGTTTGACATTTTCTATTTATAGGTTAACTGTATTGCATTCAGAGAAGCAGTCACCTGGTAGGTATAATGCCACCAACTTATCTTTTCAGTAGTCAAAATCGGAACTAAGCTGATATTTCATGAAACCTCATTCCGCTGTCATCTTGTGAAGAATGAGCAGCGAAAAAAAAATCCCCAGTCTATTTTTTTTTATTTTAATTATGTTAATATCGCTCATTTTCTAGGTTAAAATTTAAATCAGAAACACTAAACGTGATACTAGCGACTCTGTTTCCTAAACGGATAAGTTTCTCGCACTATTGGTATATATATATATTGGTACTATTGAAATAGATTTAATAATTAAATTTTGTGTTACTTACTTAACTCTTTTGTTTCTTAATTTCAGTGTTTTTGCCATTACCTGCAACAAATATAGAGTAAAATTAAATTTCACAGTTTATTTTTTTGGTATTTTGGCTGGAATAAATTCCTATAGTTAGAGATAAGCTCTCCTTTTGTTAATTTTTACTTCTCCCTTATTTTGTAATTTTTTGCTTTTTGTATGCAATCAAGAATTAAGTAATAAATAATAATAATAAAGTTGTAAATATCTTACGGTTTTGGATGATAAGCATAATTTGTTTTTTTTTACACGAAGAGGCATATGAACGTTGCACTTGGATATCCATTACAGCTGTCTACAGGTATCCAAAATTGGTACAAGGAGTATCATAAATAAATAAATATCCCTGAACAAGTCGCACAAATTGAATCTAACCCCAAAGTAAACAAATTATATGCTTGTGTTATAGGTGTTAGTCAACGATTCTAATACATAGAAATAGATACCAGAATAAATTTAATAAACACCCAGACTCGGAAATACAGACATCTAAATGTTCATCACACAAATGCCTGCCCCCGTCGGGAATTGACACTCAAGCCGGTCGGTCGATGTAGTTAGCTATGTACGCTATCCTATAATCTAATATCTATATAATCTAATAGCTAATCACAAGCACAAACTTACAATACTTTAACGTACTCGCATACACACAGATTTTTTCAGATTGTAATAAAAACAAGTATTAAGTTTTTTAATTTTAAAGCATAGTGCCATAAGATAAAAAAGTGATAATGATGTGTTGCCAACCTTAAATTGGGACTTTAAGCCTTGCGAACCTTAGTATAACGGCTATTATGTCGTCCTAACTGGTATATGACAAGCAATGACGCCATGGCGACAGGAATATATACGACGAAATATAAACGAGCATTTCCTCGCAAACTCTACCACCAGTTTTAAGCTACGGTTTATATGACTAACAAATAGACGCTAGCTTTTGACGAACTACTTGGTAGAAAACCAGCTTCCGAAAGCATTAAAGCTCATCCTAAAAACATGAAACTTAAGGTTTAAAAGGTAAGGTAAGTAAGGTTTGAAATAGGTGTAGTAATACACCTTGACCAAAAAGTAACCATATAATAAGCAAGTATCATCATACAAATTCCCATGTGTGCAGTGGCGGATTAACACATTTGCCGCCAGTAGGCTATTCAAATTTTGCCACCCCTTGTGATCTCTGCATTTCGATACCCTACACGGAGAAAACAAGGTGGTAGAAAATGTTAACATTTATCATTAAGAAACTAAAATATGTTATATATTTTTATTAGACTTACAGTTTAAAACAATATTCCTATTACCTTATGTATTAAGAATCCGCTTGATGATGGTAATAAAATCAATTAAATAATAAAAGTTTCAAATGACCTTTTTGCGCGATTTTATATTCGCAAAATCGTCGATTAAATCGTCGTATGAAATATTATTCATAAGTTCTGACTCTATGCACAAAAGAGCTAAAGCATTTAGCTTTTCTTGACTTAATGTAGATCGTAGATAGTTTTTACTCGCTTTAAGCAAGAAAAGCTTCTCTCACCCGAACAATTTGTCGCTGGTGTACACAAAGCCATGCGAACTGCTATGTCCAAGTTTGGATAAATATTCCCCAAATTCTGATTTCGCAGAAATAAAGATAAACTTTTCAATGATCCAGACTCAGGTTTTATTAAAATTCTTTGAGAAGAAAAGTGGCCTTGAAGGTGTACGCATTCTTGAACTAGGTCAGTTTCTAAATCGTTAGGATACATTTTTTCAACAAATTTGCTTTTTCCGTTAGGGTCGATGTTGACAACTCATTTATTTTAGTTAGAGATAAAAACTTCTCGTTAAATCTGCTGTAAGCCTCCTGACGTCTTCCTAACTCAGACACGAGTCTATCTACGAGAACGAGAAACGTGTTAACCCGAAAATTTTCACTCGCAGTCATTCTAATTCCTTCATTGGGTGTTTCGTCAAATTTTTTTTCTTTTAGGTTGTCTTTTTCCAATATCTGTTGTATATTGCTTCGATATGCTTAATTCAATCGCTTTTTCTTCGAAATACTTGAAGTTGTCTCGTTCAGTTAAGAAAAACTTACAGAGTTATTCGTAAAGATCGGCAACAGTGATCAAATCTACGGTGGACGCCTGAATTTGAATATTCACTTTGTTAATTCTCTCTAAAAAATCATTCCACATAACCATTACTGCCGTCTCCAGTTTTTCTAAATGAAAAAGTATCCCTGCCGCTTCGTTTCGCGTTACAGGCTTTTCGGTACAATCATCCTTGATTGATTCTAAAATTTTATGAACTTCGTACCAAGAATCTTTCAAACTCTTACACGCGTCCTCTCTGGCTGACCAACGTGTCACATTGACTCTCTTCAGGGTTTTTCCTTTCCCGATTTCACTGGCTAATTTTTGCCAGCGTTGTGTTGAGCTTACAAAAAAAACGTAAATTTCCTGTAGCAGCATGAAAAAGCGACAAGCTTCTGTACAAGATTCAGCAGCAGCAGTTGCCCCTAAATTAAAAGAATGAGCAGAACAAGGTACGTAAAAAGCGAAAGGTGCTTGGTTTTTAATTTTTGCTTGTAAGCCGTTGTAAATACCAGACATGTTTGCGGCATTATCATATGACTGTCCACGACAGTCTTCTATATTTATGTCTAGTGTTTTGAGTTCCGAAATAATAGCAGAAAATATTTCTTCAGCCTTATGTCCCACTGACGACTAAAATTTGAGAAATCTTTTGCATGGTTCGCCTGTTTCCAAAACATATCTAATGACAGGGTAAGTTGATCCACATGTGATATATCTGGTGTTGAATCGATGATTAGGGAATAACATTTTGCCTTTGGTATCTCATTTCCAATCTGTTTTAAGACTTTATGTCCCATCAAGAGGACAAACTCATCGCAAATGGTACTTGATAAGTAACTGGTATTCCCTGATCCTTGATTTCCAAATCGTTCAATATGACAGGCTAAAAAAGGATCGAATTCCGCTAGCAGTTCATGCTGAGCTACTCGATGTTCTGCATTTTTCCAGTCATTAAATCCTTCGTTCTCGAACTGAGTTTTATACTGCAGTGGACCGAATGCCAAACAGGGTCCACAAAATACAGAATTTTAACTTTCAGAATAAACTAGCTAATTTCGGTCTTTCACTTCATTATTTTTCATCTTCCTTTGACCGATACTCACTGGCAAGAAACGACGCTGATCCGCATATATTTTTTCACTTTTAGAGAAATCACAAGACTTGTTTTGATCGAAGCCGTACCTTGCCATAGTCTCCCTTAAAGTATCGTTAATTTCCCGTAAAGCTGGATCTTTATTTAGATTTACTGTTGTTTGCACTTGGTCATTACTTGTGCATGACGTGTGATAATAATACGAATCTTTAGTTATACTAATTGATGTTTTTTCTACCGCTTCTTTGTCAAAAACATACGTATCCGTTATATCAAAAGCAGATTGTTGAATAGAGCCCATTTGTTGTTGGATACTATTATCACTGCATGTGGATTAAGTTCCTGGTCTTACAATACTGCTTTTGCTTCCACTTTCAAAAAAACTGTCAATTTTTATCGTTTTTTTATTAGGCTTTCCTGACTATTTTTATTAGGGTGTCTGTATGTCTGTGTGGATGTGTGTGTGTGTGTGTGGATGTATGTAAACCTCTTATAACTTTTGAACGGCTTGACCAATCGGAATGAACAAAAACGATTTCAAAAGGGGTCCATCTAACTTAGACTTCCTGTAAGTTTGAACAGATTCGGCCTGATAGATTCCGAGAAATTTCAGAAAAACTGCAAAAAAAATCGCCAAAAAATGATGTTTTTTTATGAATAACTTTTTGTCTACTTTACTTATTAATTCCATATTCTAATCAGCTCTTAACCTTTGAAAAGCACGCCGAATGCCGTTTTGCAAACTAAAATCGGTTGATTCGTTCGCTTTTTAGAATAACTTTAAGAGTTTTAGACTAAACGATTTTGCACGCTAAAACATTAATAGAGTTGAAAAACTGTTTCGGTTGCCATCTTGCAGGTCAAAATCGACCCACACGTTCAAAAGTAATAGCATTGCAAAAATTAGTGAAAAAAAGTTTCTTTTAAGATAACTTTGTTATTTCAAAACCCATCGATTATGTCGTATCCACAACATTTACAGAATTCGAAAAACTGCGTCAATTGCCGTCTTGAAGGTCAAAATCGATCGACGCGTTTGAGAATTGATAGTGGGAAGTTGCAAAGATGGCCTGCAGGGTCAACCTCTTTTCTAATTTTTTTATTTCTGTAAGGAAAAAAAATTGGGGCCGAATTTGCCGCCCCCTAAAATTCGCCGCCCTAGGCTCCAGCCTACTCAGCCTGCTGGTAAATCCGCCACTGCATGTCTGTCACTCAATTATTTAAAAGTAATTAAATACTGTTTATTCCCTAACCATACCTATACATCATTGTGATCTGACACTGATAAGGTCACTTGTAGACGTCATACTTATTATGTTAAACTAAAAAATAGTATTGAATAACATGACGCAAAACAAGGCCTTTCATAAAAAGGTTCATTGAAACCAACCCAGCGCGTCCAACCGTTTCGAAAAGGTTAAACAAAAAGTGGAACAATTCCATTTCAAAGTTTTTATAAAGACTTTAAATTATCTATGACATTAATTCAATTTTTAACCGACTCTAAAAATATTATCAATTTTTTTGTATTTCGTAACAAACTTACGATTTACTTCACTAGTAACATAGATTAGAGACGGATACAGATGGTCTGATAGAAATCAGATCAAGTTCTGAAAAGTGGTTTTTGAGCTATACTTCATAATTTATAACCCTGTATAATATTTACCTTGATATTATACAGGGTTACTTTGAAAGGATCGCCTCTGTGGTCTAGCGGTTCAGTTGTTGGACTTGACTGCATGAAGTCCCGGGTTCGAATCCCGGGTCGGGCAACAAAAAAAAAATTGGGTTTTTCCAATTTTCTAAAAAAAATGTTGCTCGGGATAGGATATGTGCCCGGTTGGCGATAGGCTTGCCACCTATCACATTGTGGGACTTAGTATCTTCGGCTAGTCGTGGGTAGGGTGCCTCTGCCTACCTCTTCGGGGATAAGGGCGTGAAGATACTTTTTTTTTTACTTTGAAAGGAATGGTCAATCAATTTTATTATAAGGGGGTAAAGGCTTAAATAAAAGGCTTAAACATTGTTGCCAAAATGTAATATTTACTTTTATAAACATTCATTTGAAACAGTCCTCAGAAATGCTTTACTTGTTGGCTATGTTGTACCTAGTACGAGTCATGACGTCACCAGCCTTCAAATGCGACAGCAGTCGGTAGGTACCAGTTTCATGATTTGTTTACGTTATAACCGTGCATGTTATCGATTCCAAATCGTTTCTAAAAATTTGGTTGGTACTTGAAATGTCATCATCCTGTATATAGATAGATTACTGGGAATCAAAATGATTTCGTCGTTAATTTAAGTATTTCAATATATTTGATAATATTTGTAAAAAAATATCAAATATACATTATTTCGTAATTTTTTCATAATAAATGAATTTTGTTCACATGAATAAATTTTGTTCACTCAAAGTGGAAAAGTGAAGCGTTGATGAAAAAATAGTGTGTATTTTCTCTTTGTCAACAAATCTCACGATTTGAGCTTTAGTAAAGAGGTCACCGCTTTAGCCAAGACCCTGACATGACTTTCTATGGCAACTTATAACTAATTTTAAACAAATCTGGGTTTGCTAAATCGGTTAACTTTATAAAATATTTTGTACTTAGCTAATGGCAGATGCTAACTCCAATGCCAAAAACTACATAAAAAAATATAACGCATGCTCTCCGAAACATAAAATAAGTAGTTGTCATTTGAAAATACTTTAAACAAATATTGAATGTTAGCTGTGTCTCTTTGCATGTTACCGTTCCTTGTATACTTAGCAATAGTAATCTGGGCCAGTAATGACGTCAATGCTCCGCCGCATGAAATAAGTAATACTATTTTTGTGAAATATTGATTCGTAGTACTAGAATTTAAGACCATCAATAGACCATCTGCCTTTCTGCCAGGCAGCTCGTAAAAAGCGAGCATAGGCTTACCGTCACTTACATCGTGACATATGACTAGGTGGTAGAATTTCGCAGCGACTCACAAGGATTGGTACCACCGCCTTACCTACTGCTGCTGCCATAACGTCATGATGTGTTCCGGTTCGGAGGGTAAGGTAGCCGGTAAATTGACTTTTGCTCGAAGCCTAACATCCCGGGCTCAGGTCAGCAACGCACCATTACCACCTTTGGTGTCTTTACGCGGCGGATTTTTTTTACTATCAGGAAATCCGTCTGCTTGTTTGCCTTCCAATATCATAAAAAAAGAAGAATTTAAGAACAAACAAGAAACTGTTGAAAATATAAACTATTCACGAGGTGGCCCACTATTCGCTTGTTACGTAATACTACTTTGTCATGTTCGGTATATAGTGCAGCCGGTAAATTAATGTGCAATAAAAATAGCTACGTTAAAAAAACTACTTAAATTGATTGTTTTTTACTTTCTTTTAAAATCGATTTTTAACGTAGTTAGTAGTAGTAGTATCTCCACGCCCATATCCCCGAAGGGGTAGGCAGAGGCACAACCAGGGCACCCACGGCTAGCCGAAGACACTAAGTCCCGCAATGTGATACGTGGCAAGCCTATCGTCAACCGGGCACATATCCAATCCCGAGCAACTTTTTTTTATTAGAAAATTGGAAAAACCCAATTTTCTTTTAGTTGCCCGACCCGGGATTCGAACCCGGGACCCCATGCAGTCAAGTCCAACAACTGAACTGAGACCACAGAGGCGATTAACGTAGTTATTTTATTTAATAATGTTTAGTTTATTGCGGATATGATTTAATTTAACAAGAATATACATCGAGATAGAAAAAAAAGAATATACATCGGGATAGAAAGTAGACAAAAAAATGCTCATAAAATAAAAAGTACTGGGCCTACCTGAATCAATTTTTATAAGATTAATTCGAAACTATTCCGCATTAAACAAAAGAGAATTACGGAAATCGGTTCAGATACCCCAGAGTAATTGGTGTACATACATAAAAAAAATATACCGGCCGAATTGAGAACCTCCTTATTTTTTCAAAGTCGATTAAAAATCTTAACACACCAGCTTAATGTTGCATAGAAACCAAAGATACTGTTTTGATTTGTACATCGTTATTACGTTTCCCGATAGTTAAAGAGTATCAGGAAATGTATCTGCCTATCCCACAAAATACCCGAAGAACCTATTGTTAGTATATGGGAATCAAATAAATAGACAAGTTTCTAGAGACGAACCTCATACAAATCGTACATCGATTCAATATTGCAAGATATGACATCTTTTTATTTAAAGACCGATAATCGACAAATAAAGTAAAAAGAGATCGTGAGTATCCCGTATAAATAATTAAAAATGATATTAATTCGCGACGATTTAAGTTTAAAATAATAATTGTACTATAAAGATTAAAAAATATAAAAATTAAGACATTTAGCGTATTTGAATCCGAGTTGTTACTTTTTAGTGTAATTAAAAAGCATGTTTAAGCAAATCATGTACAATAAAGATATTAAGATTTCTGAAAATAATTGTTTTCGCGACACGCTTTGTTAATCAAATTAGCATTGTATACAGTTTTAATACTTATTAATATTTGCATTTTAAACGCCACTACATTAATAAATTTATAATTTAAATGCAAAATGTTAATTAACTCAATTATTAATTCTAGGATGATAATTTAAAGTTTGGATAAGTCATTTCAGAATCATAGTACATAATGTTAAGGATTTAATTGGTTTATCATCAGCGTCTAAAGAAGCTTGAAGAAAACATGATGGGGTTATAGGAATGTGTAGCCCACTTAGTAATAGTTTAGTCTAATGGTTCAGTGTTGCCACACAACAGCAATAGCATTAAACTAACAAAAACAATGTTGCTCGGGCTTGGGTAAATGTGCCCTGTTAGCAATAGGTTTGGCACCTATCACATTTTGGGACTCTTCGGCTATCGTGGGTGACCTGGTTGTATCTATGTCTAATTCTTCGAAGGTACGAGCGTGAAGATAATATAAGATAATTATTATAAGGTGGTAGAAGCATCATCAGCAGTAGTTTTTATTTTATATTTGTTTCCTCCTAAAAAACTTTAGGTTGTTTACCTATTTCTATAAATTTGTAGCTTATCTTAGCCCATATTAATAACAGAACAGTTGTTTTGTATTTATGTTCTTTTTATGTTATATGTACTTAAAAAAATGTACTTATGTTATATATATATATCTATCTTATCTCTATATCTATTAGTATCTTCGGCTAGTTGTGGGTGCCCTGGTTGTGCCTCTGCCTTTTGTCTTCGGGGATATGGGCGTGAAGATACTTTACTTCTATACCTCTATACACAATATTATAATATTTCGCCTCTGTGGTCGAGCGGTTTAGGGGTTGGACTAGACTGCATGAGGTCTCGGGTTCGAATCCTGGGTCGGGCAACAAAAAGAAAATTTGGGTTATCCAATTTTCAAATAAAAAAACGTTGCTCGGGATTGGATATGTGCCCGGTTGGCGATAGGCTTGCCACCTATCACATTGTGGGACTTAGTGTCTTCGGCTACTCGTGGGTGTCCTGGTTGTGCCTCCGCCTAACTCTTCGGGGATATGGGCGTGAAGATATTTTTTTTTTCTAAATTTGATGAACTTGCTTACCAGCTTTTTTCTCTCAGATACAACCTTCCAAATCTTTGACAGAGTTTTTTAAACAAAACAGTTATCAACAAGACCACTTGATGTAAAGTGCTGTTCAGCAACTTGCTTGGGCCTACTTTTCATGCCACCATAAATACAATGTCATGTTCCGGTTCGGAGTTTCGAGTAATAAATACAATGTCATGTTCCGGAGCAGTCAGTAGATTAGATAGAACAGTAGGCCTAACATCCCGGCTTCAAGATAGCGTCGCACCTATAACATCTATAGTGTCTATAGGCCACAGTTGTTTTTTATGATCACAATAGTCTTGCACTTATTCGATGAACTCTCACATAAAAAAGATCTATAAACATGTTAACATGTTAAATTTACATTGAAAAATATCCTTTTTTTTCTACTTTCGATTTTTCATTTTTGTTTTTTGATTTAAAATAAAAGTTTATTCAACCCCAATGTTTTACTTTACTATCCTATAGCTTTTCGTCAAGTGGA